>VZTX01010031.1:969018-1109570 GCA_013400915.1 Pardalotus punctatus
AAAGAGGGGGGAAAAAAAGGGAAAAAAAAAAAGAAAAAAAAAATAAACTTCTTGCACAAACCAGAAATATGTTCCTGCCTGGTATAGTCTCTCAATTCCATGAAACTAACATAGAAAGAAGCCATGCTCAGCTCAAAAAAACCACCTCCACATTACTTTTCAACCATTGTCATTTAAGTATTAAAAAGTAAACTAAAAAATGAAATAAAGAATGTCTATTAGCAAAACTACTCACTTTTTATTCTAATTTTAAGCTGATACCAATACAAAACGCCAAGAACACTGGTTCCATCTTATGAAATGACTTGCAAAAGTTGTATTAGCTTGAAATATTCCCTCATGTCATACAGACACATTGGTCTCAGCTTCTCCACAGAGAGAAATCATGTCTGGGGTTTTGTTTTAAATTAACTTTCACATGACTGAGTAAAAGTTTACAGTATCAATAAATTACGATGAAATTCAATCTATGTAATTATGTATTTGTTTATTAAATAGTTATCATATGTACTACAGTCAGCTACAATTATTACATGTACAGAAATCATACAGAAATCTAAGTTAGTAACATTATTTTTTTATACTACATTGACACAAGTGCAAATGTCCATGAAATACCTTAAAACTCCTTCAGTCCAAGATTTTCACAGTGTTCTCCATATTTGTTCTTCCATTATCTACCACAAAATTTACTACACAGCAGCCCACATCTGTCACAGAAGTCAGCCTGAGCAGTTTTCCTCACTAAAGATGGAAAAGTGTAACAATCCAGACAACGCACACCAGGAACTGCATCCTCCCCTGTTGCCAAACTCCTCTTTCTCAGAACTGAGCAACATCTGCCAAGACCACAGGCATACAGAACATGAACTCTGGAAGTTCTGGAAGTTACAGAGTAGATTAAGAGGACCTGAATTTACCAGGAGCAATAAGGAACTGCACATGATGTCACTGAAACCGCCAGGGTGGCGGGGGGGCAGGTCACAGGACAATTTACCTGAGCTGTTCCAGCCGTTCTGGCATTACCCAGAGCCCTGCACTTCAGCAGCTGATACAGTCAGAAAGACTGGCTTTATCTCAAGGTAAAATGTTTTCATTCTGCATACAGTGACTAAAGGGCAGGCTGCATGGACTCTCTGGTTGGAGAGATAAAAGACTGCTCTCCCTCAGGAAGAGCTGCTGAAGGGTGGACCTTTCTTCTATAGGAGCTCCCATGTCAGAATCGTGAGAAAACAAAGCTGACATCTTGAAAATTTCCAAGCAATACACACATCCTGGGAGGGTCTCAGAAAGGATATTCCTGGTTTCCTGTACCAACAGTGGTTATCTGGACAGACACCAGAGGGCACGTAAGGGTGGCAGGAAGCCACCAGTCTGAGGACAGGATAAGGCAAAGAAAGGCTGGCAAAGAGCAGAGCCAACAAAACAATGCTTCTCAAAACAGGGAGGGGGAATGATACACGTTCATGAACTCAAATTTCCTCACTCTCCAATCATCTGGTAATATACATGATAGGCAGAGGAAGCATTTTGGAGCATATAGGAACAGGTATATGTGAATCATTAACTAAGCCTAGGAATCAAGAGCAAGAAGCCATACATGGGAAGCAGCAGTGAATTACTTGCTTTGCCAAGTCAAAAAAACACAGAACCAAAGAATTGTTCTTGGCAAATACAAGCCAACAGAAATCTACTGACATTCAGCATCTCCTTCCTCTCAAGTCACCCTACAGAGTTCGTCACTTGAACTTATTTCCTAAAATAAAAATAACAGTATTTAAGGATCTTACTAACTGGCACCTGAAATGTTTTTGAAACTTGGGTGGGGTAAACACAAAGGTTGATTTTATTTTGGTAAGTACTTCTTATCCTAAAAGAAGTTCTTTCATGTGCAACGTTTGACAAACAAATTTAGATATCGCATTAATATTTAAAAGGAAGTATTCTCAGTTCAACGCTGAAAGCATCTGAAGATTCAGCTTCATGATTTATTAAAAAAATCTTAAAAGGCCATGAACATATTTTCACTGGAAGCAGCTGCACTTAAGGCTACAGAACTAAAACTTACTAGGATGCAAAACATGACGTATCATTACCTCAGATTTCAACAGTAAATATCTAAATAACAGTATAATTTTCAAAAAATTATCAACTGCAAGACAAAATGAAAATCTTTCTAAATCAGTGCTTTCAACTTAGCCATAATGAACAGAAGTCCACCACACTGAACAGAAAAATGCCATCACATACAGAAACTAAGAATCAAAGGAACAATGATCATGAGCTTTGCCTAAGACTTATTAAATTTTAAGTGAAAAGATAACATGTTGATGGCTTGGTTATAGTTTACTATTTTTGAATAAACACTTCAGAGAAAATTAAAAGGCAAACAATTGAGAGAGAATGATTGATCCACTCTCTTACTCTAAAAAAATATTACTCTTTATTTAATCCTTAACTTGGCCCCTAGAGAATTCAAATTATAGCCATTTTATTTTGGTTTGGTTTGGGTGTTGGTTTTTTTTTTGGCAGTACTTTAACCTAGCTTAACACTGCTGCATTACATTCCTTTATGATTGAAACTGAGGCCAGAAATTAATGATTTACCACAATTTGAGAAATCAAGTCAAACAATACTTGGTACCATTAAGTTGAATTCAAAAATTTAAGAGCCTTATCAGTTTCCACACTGAATTTACCATTTCCTTAATAAACATTCCTTCAAGTATATGTATGAAGACAAAAACATGAGGTTACATTCTACAATGCATGGTCATATTTCTGGATGTTGATACGGACATAGGTTATTATTCATCCTTTGACATTGTACAATCACACTGTTCTCGATACATTTGTTCCAAGTCACTTTAAATGCAGTGTTAATTGCAGATTAATTGAGAAACTAGATAATATTTTTAAGAAGGGATTATGCATTATGTTTGCAAATCAAGTTTAGAGGAATACTTAAGAAGTAAATTTTCTTTCTAAATACTTCAGTAAACCTTTAACTCTCTTCAAACACCAACCATTATGTTGATTCCAACATTGCAAATGAAACTAGTAAGAGTTACAGACCAGGTTGGCAACTACATAAAGAAGTATTTCTCTGAAGCTGTTGTAGTTGTTTATGTTGTTTGGTTGTATGTTTTTTTTTTAACTGCACACAAATTGAATTACCTTTTTCCGAGTTAGGAACATTTTGGTGGAATTCTTTGCAAAAAATTTACTTCCAGCTTACCTCAAGAGCAACTGTACGACTGTAACTACATGCCACCTACAACTGTGTCTTTAGATATACTTGTTATTTTTCTGTTGAAGTTGAAATCTTTGTAATGAAGGGAATGAAAATCTACAGAAGACTAGAAAAACAAACTGATTTTATATCTTCTTCAGTCTCACGCTATAAACCTAAATCCTGTCTCAAAGTAATCCTGTCTTCAGAAGCAATTCTGACAAACATACTTGACTGACATATGCTATGCCTGAAGTGTTCAGCTAATTTGATAATTTTGCAAAAATAAACCTTTGCATTATTGTAATTACTGTCTAAATTGAACCGGGACCTTTTTATAGCCTATCTTCCTTCACAAAAAAAAAAAAAAGCCTATAAGCTTATTCACCTGAAGGAGACTATGTTGTACAACTATGACCACAACTAAACTTGTACATGTTTGTAGATATGCTTCTCCCATTGTTTAAATGACTACATTTGCAATTTCAGAAGCATCTCAAAAAAAAAAAACCTATTCCTCTTCTAGTTAACAGTACTTCATGTTGAAGTGGTCTCACTACTTCATGATTATTTTGATAGAAATATATTTTAATTGGATCTGATTCCTTCTTTTCAGAATAACAAATTGGTACACTTTCCTATCAGGACACATCCTCCTCCAACATTGCAAGGACTGTAAACATCAAGTGAAAAATGCATAATTCCTCATTTTATTTCACTTCAGACTTTTTTCCAATTTATATTTAAACTGGATCAGTTTCACAGTCTCTCTAAACTCAAGCTGTTCCAAATGAATAGCACAGAGCTTTACAAGAAGAAGCCACCTCAGAACTTTAACAAGCGCTACCAGTTCAACCTCCCCATCTTTCTGAGGATGGACAGGAGAGAAGGCACTGCTGTGAGGTTGGCATCAGGTTTCTACAGGAGGGGGAGATGGAAATATGCCCCTCAAGCCAGGCCAACACTGGCTGCTCACTGCATACTTATTTCTTCCCACTGCTGAAGAGGTTCTACATTATGAAGCCAACACATCAAAAGCCTGAAATTATTACAATTCAAACAAACAGTAGTTTTTTGAAGTCTACTGAGTATTTCTTCAAACAAAAACTGACAATAGGCATTACCAAGGCCATTCAGCTATTAAATGCAAAACTGCTGGCAGTTGTACCTCCCATCAGCATCCATTCCAGTCTTACCTGGTAGATATCAGAAAGGCTGCTGCTTCCTGAATCACTAGTGATGCTACATCCTGAGTGACTAGATGAAACGTGGGTCACCTGTGGGTGGAGACTGTCAGTAAGGTGCAGCTTTGTGAAATCTGCAGGAAGCTATAGGTGGAGCAGAAAAAGCATCATTACAATTTGAGGGAGATACACAACAAAATTAATTCAAATCATATATGTCACACTTTACTCTCAGCCAGTACCAACTATACTGAGAAAATCATTGTGGCTTGCAAATGCAGCATAAAAATTTTGAATTTTGCAGCTTTTTTAACTCATGCAAAATACCAGCAAATTGTTGCAAATATAAGAGATTTAGGAAAAACAGGTATCTGAGGACAAACACTAGTGAAGCAATATGCCAAAACCCTTCAGTAGCTTGCTATGGGGTTTGGATAAATGCATATGAATATTGGGCTACTTCCAATATCAATGGTTTCCTGCAGAATGGGAATTAACAAGTGAGTAAAGTCACATACTTTAAAAAAGCAACAAGCACTGTTCTGGATTTGGTAAACTCTTTTGTTTCTCAAGTTGACAAAGTACATTAGAGACAAGGAAAATCCAAGTCACTGAGCTATCCATTATACTTTGAGCCAAATAATATGACAGCAAATAGGAAATGTGGGAAGACTGATCCAATTACAAAGAGCTATAATCCTGAAATTAGTTTTCTCACATGCAGTGCTGAAGAATGAATTGAGACAGTAGATTTGATCATTTAAAAATCATCCATCAAGATTTGTCATGTATATTTTCACTATTGCTTTATACACACAGCTCCCATGAAAATCTTTCAGAACTGTAAACGTTTCCAGACTGCAAAAAATGAACTTTGACAAAGTAAAATATTTGCTGCCTGAAGAAATATTTAAATGCTATTTCAAGGGCAAATTACACCTCTCCCCAAGAAGCCTGCATCCCACAGCTAGTTAATAAAAGTATATAAATGTATCAATTTTGGTGTGCAATAAATTCTTCACTAATTAAAAAAAAATAAATCTTTGTTCATTAATTTGTTTGTTTCAACTCAGAGGAGACAGATATTCTCATCTCTAAAGAGTTGTGTTTGTATGAAGGATGTCACATGCAGTGTGTTCATCCATGTCAATTATGAACGCTACCTTGGCACTATTACTGTTCCCCCTGGATGGAAATGGAAATAAGACCTCATTCAGCATTAAAAGAGAGTAAGCTGATCAGTAAAAAAGGTTACAAAAAAAGTAATCTTCAAGTCACAAGAGAGTGTGCTTGAGAAAATGATTAGCTCTATACAGCTAAAGATACCAAATTACTTCACTGCTGTTTGCCTTGTTTAGTTCTGTTTATGGAACATGCCCTGAAAGAACCTTAGCTTTATGATTTGCAGTGAAAAGAACAGACAACTGCAAACCTTATTCTTATTTAGACTGACTGGCATTTCCTATTCTAATACATCTGAAAACGATTTCTTCATTACCACAGAATGACTGCATCAGTGATAGCAAAAATGGCTACATTTTAAATAATTCTTTCCTAGTATTTTACCTGAAAGAGGGGCTAAAACCAGCAACCAGATACTAGTAATCCCAAAAAGCTTCAGTAAGCCTAGAGCTAGATTTGATCTTCATCAACAAAGAAAAGGCAATTAACAAATGCAATACTCTAATATACACAGCCATGAGTGCTGCCTCCAGAAAAATCTAGTCATGCTAACCACTGTTAATGATGTATCAGAAGGAGAGATTACAGCATTAGGGAGTGCATTATAGTATCGGTTGTCTTCACTATTTTTCAATCTATAAGTTTGAATTATCACAAAATGGAACCACACATATGCTGATATTCAAGCCACTATACAATTTTTTTAATAATTTTTGAGCCATTCTACAAATAAGCACACATTCCTTGTATGCAAGGGAACTGAAAACAGCTTTTGCAATGTGTTGATGACTACTTCTCAAAGTAGTCTCTCATAATTAAAGCAGTCCAGGTTTATTTCAAAGTAGAAATCCTACATATTAAGATACAAGCAAAAATCGTCTAAGATTCACACATTTAATGATAACTTACACAGATATATTTTGAGAGTTTTACCTTTTATATAGCACTAACAATTGCAATCCCAAAGAAACATTAACTCCATAGGGGACTGTATATGAACACAGTGTGGCACCGAGCCAAACACGTTCAATTTTTTATAGTGCCTTGCAAATATCTCCATGTCATTAACAACAGCATTTATTTTTTATCAATGCATTAAAAACTTTAAAGAACCTTACATCAAAGTAAATCCAGATGTGTTAAAAAATGAAATCAAGCTATGTTTAATACAATGACTGCACTTAGTGTTTTAAATGAACAGCAAAGATTTATGTTTAGTTACTGTACAGGCAAAAGGAAGAGGCAGGGAATTCCACAATAACTGATGGAATACACTACAAATAAAAGCAAGCCTTCTGAATTTTTTTGGCTGTAGACAATCAGCTGAATGCTTGGTGATTACTGGTTTCAGAGTAACTCCTCAAGTCAAAGCCATGCTGCATGAGCTGGACTTGCCAAGTGGTGACAGAAGATGAGAAGCAGGCATTTTTCTTTAGGCAACCTAACCAGTCACTTTGATCCTAATCAAATAGGACTATTTACAAGCAGAAAGCACATGCTCATATCTTTGCAGAACACCACATCTCTGTGCTACATGCCCAAAAGCGCCATCCACTTCAACCGCCCTACCCCCCAAAGTTAAGGTGAGAGACTGCATGAAGAAAGAAATAAACACAAGAATTTAAACTGTAAACTCAATGAAAAATCTGTACGAGAAATACATGCATTTCTATCTTAGTCACATACTGCTATTTAAAATATTTAATATTTGCACTGTACAAAATGGGGAAAAATTAAAGCACTGATGACAATGAAAATCCACAAGTGCTTAAGTCTTATACAAAAGTGTGGTGGATTGACCTTTGGCCATGGCAGGTACATCCTGGCACCAGCTGGCATTGGCTCCATCAGATATGGGGGAAGCTTCTGGCAGCTTCTCACAGAAGCCAACCCTGTAGCCCCACACTTCCAAAATCCTGCCGCACAAACCCAATACCAGCTACACCTCTCTCTCACTCCTGAAAGCACAACATCTGGTAACTGTTTTTCAGTTAAGCAGAACAAGGACAAAATGCAACATTCAACAACCAGCAAAAAGCTGCCTACCCCAAACCAGGATATCTACATCTAATTTCTTCCTTGCAGTGGAACATGATTAGAAAATAACATCATGAAACTGTGCTATTATATATAACACAGTGAAAAAATTCGCTAGGAACCATCTCCAGGCACTTAACTTCAGGACAATGGGTATGTTTGCTGTGCTACTGAGTATCACTTTATTAGTAAATTATTAAGCACTCTGTGATTGTATTGAGGTGTCATTCCATTCTACAGTTTAGTACTGATTTTAGTATTTTAGTATAACATTAAGAATAAAGGTTTTCTTATTCTGTTTCGAAGCACATACTGGCTAGACCAAGCACATGCTTTATCCACCATAAGCACTATGAGAAAGCCTAAGAACCTACTCTTTGCCTCAGGAACATCACCTATCACAGACTGACACAAATGATGTCAGAATTGCGTTCTCCCTTTGATCTTGTTTTCCATTTTCATTAAATGATGGCTAGTTTTAAGAAGTCATACAAAGTAATAAGGATCAAAAGCCACTTGTGTATTTCACATAAGGACCACACTAAACTACAACTTTGCTGAAGCCACCACCTACAATATTTGTTAACTTCATTACTGATCACTTTGAGTCACACCATCAGAAGGAACTAGCACATGGAGTAAAAATGTAGCAGGGTAATATAGAAAAATTAATGCATGATTTGTTCTTAAGTAAATATAGTTTCAAAACACAATGTATGTATACTACATTAAATAATTAATAATCATTAAGAGGGTCAGAAAACTATCCTGATAACCTAGTCTCAGCACAACCTTTGTAAGTGACAAACATTAGGGTGCTATATGCATAGATCTAATCATGTGTAACAGGGACAAAAGTTTCTAATACAAAACGTGACCCAATAAAATGGTTACGATCTAAGCCTTAGTCTTAATCTGACAGAGGTGAAAACAGTATTATATATTTATGATGTAGCTCTTAATATGCACATACATGTGCATTCATACACACACTTAGACAGTTAGCACGCATGGATAGAACCCAGAGTTAAAAAAGTACATCTGGGAACTCCAAATTTTTACTTCTTGAAAACCCTAAACCAAATGAAAACTTAAACAATTATGTGAAACTATCTTAAGGACAAAGACATATATCTATTTAGAACTGTACAATACCATAAGCCCTATCACCACTTCCTATCTTAAAAGCACCATTTTATTACTTCCACCCTCCAACTGAGTCACCACGTTATGCATGCAAAACTAACAATTACTTTGCTCTGAGTAGGTTCCTCCTATTTTAAGAACGTCATTATTTTCTCCTACCCTACAGCGTGCCTTTCTACATAACAAAAGGCATCTCCTACTCAAAGAATCACTGGACTTATCTACTAATATAGTATTTGAAAAAAATATTAAATACATTTACAGAATGTTTACTGGACAAGAAATGAAAATTCTCGGATACAGCACAAAAAGGTATGAGAACAGCCAAAAAATAAGTGAAATTATACCAAAACCTAATTACACCAAATAATTTGGTGTAATTTTCTTTCTTTAAATACGATTCCTTTTTTTTTTTTTGAGGTTTTTCTTTTTTACTTGGAGTTTTATTTTTTAAATGTGGTTATATGTGAAAACAAGTATAAATGCAACAATGTGAAAGACAGACACAAGAATATGATTTTAAATTATCAGACAAATTCTGGCTGGAAAGCTTCAATATACCACTCATTTTAAGGCAAACATATCAGCAAGTCTTTTATAAAGGCCTTCTACTGAAGGCTGCTCAGCACTTTATGAAAGATTTATAAAGCCTCCAAAGTGACTGAAGTACATCTGCAAAAAACATGGGATTAAAGAGACCAAAGGTGTAACATTCTGTTATGCAATTCCCAAGGAATGATTTTATATGTAATTAAGCGCCACTGAGACAGGCTAAGCAAGTAGAGTAGAAATAAAATAACACAAACTATCACCTTTATAGCCTCTACTTCCACTTTCTGAAATTAAAGAAATACAAGCACACACTGATTCTTCAACCTCTAAACACATGCATCTGAGCAATTATTCTGTAGTAGTCATTATTAGTAAAGTAATAAAATGTACCATACAATAAAAGTGGAAGGAAGGGAGGAAGGGAGGAAGGGAGGAAGGGAGGAAGGGAGGAAGGGAGGAAGGGAGGAAGGGAGGAAGGGAGGAAGGGAGGAAGGGAGGAAGGGAGGAAGGGAGGAAGGGAGGAAGGGAGGAAGGGAGGAAGGGAGGAAGGGAGGAAGGGAGGAAGGGAGGAAGGGAGGAAGGGAGGAAGGGAGGAAGGGAGGAAGGGAGGAAGGGAGGAAGGGAGGAAGGGAGGAAGGGAGGAAGGAAGGGAGGGAGGGAGGAAGGGACAGAGAGACAGAGTTATTCCATTTATAGATTACACACTTAGTCCCACAAATCTAAGTAAACTACAACAAAGTTATTTTGGGATTTTTGGGATTCTGCTTTTTCAATGAAGGGAGAACAACAGCAGAGAAATAAAACCAACACTGTGCCTTAGTCTTTCTCATTATTTTTTTCCCCATCAAGATAGAAATTCTAAAATTTTTATTGCACTACAAAAGTGTAGATCACCAAGGCAGTATTCTTCAGTATCCTATAAACTTATTAACATTTGATTTCACTACTTTATATAAACATTTATTCTTATATTAAATGTTTGTAAGTCTGTTGTATGTATTTTAAAGTTATGCCCACATTTGTGGTATTTAATAAGACAAGGAAGAAATAGTTCTAATAATGTTGGGTATTCATCAACATGCCATTTCAACATAATTCTTTCACTAACCAAGAGAGACATCAAGGAAAACATTTTTATGGATGAGTGATTTTAAACACAGCAATGTAAGTAATTACAGAATAATAAAGTAATTTCTATTGATTCTGTCTCCAGACCTGATGCAGGCTGACATGTCCATGCAGAGTTAAATTTAAACTAAAAGTGTAAACTATATACAATTACAATTAGGATGCAATTCCCACAGAAGGAGGATTACCTTGCACCTAGGGGTGCAAAAAATTGAGAAACTTCCATATATTTTCTATGAAAACTTCTGCAAGACTTACATAAAAACCTTCTGACTTGAATTATGTCTTCTGTACAATCATTCACTTTCAACAACAGTATCTCATGTATTTGGAGTCTCTGAAGTTTCCTTGAATAGACATCTTTCTGTGAAATTTTGGCTCAAACTTCATGGAGATCTACTCCTAAGAACGTTCTTCCTCTTGAGTGCAACACAAGACACAACATGAGTTCCAAAAATATGGCATTTTAATGCAATATTATTGCTGTTAAGCAGTTGTTTGTATACAACGCCCACAGCAGAACACCTCTAACAAAAAAAACCAAAAGAAAAACAAAAAGAAGGTAAGAAAAGTATATAAAAAAAATTTTTTATGGCAAGCTCCTAAACACCTTCCTCCACTGATGTTTTGCTATAGCTAGCCTCCCCAAAAAACTATTGAGGTTCAAGCTAAGGCAATGTGAGCTGCTGGTCTCACGGAGACAGCGAGAGAGTGAATGCACAGAACTTCATTTTGCTTCTCTTACAAAACACACCCTGACTGCCACTTACTGCACATCTCACAGCTCTCAGCAGCTAATCCTGTGAGCACTTTATGCACTGAATCCTTTGCTTGAAGGATTATTGACTTGTGCAGAGGCACAGGGGTGGTAAAATTTAAATGGGTGTCTGGGGAATGAAGAAAAACTCTCAGAAGCAGCTCTTTTTAAAGGAAAAGTAAGAAATGCATCACTGAAACACACGCATTCTTATTTAACTACCTTCCAATGTGTTAGCATTTAGTCTTTCTTTGGGAAGTACTTGAATCAGAGATTTAATGCAGCATTTCATATTCAAAAGTATCTTCTTCAGAAGATACCCATAAACATTATTCCTTCAGGAAACACAAATGTCATTTTTTTGGCAACAGCTCAAATCATGTGGGGAAAGAAAAAGAAAGAAAAACTGTATTATACAGGTGTTTACAGTGCCTATGAACCACAAATACAAAAGAAAAAACAGCAGGATGGATTTGAAGTAAATAATGGTAAACTAAATTAAATCATGTTAAACAATTTTCCAAAGCTTTTCTCGGATTTCTGAAAATCCAAAATCAAACATTTATAACCTATTTACAGTGAACAGAACAAATATGCAAGATCAAAATATTTTCATTTAGAATTTACTCAGAAATCCCTCTCAGAAAATATCTGGTACAAGTGTTTCATTGGGCAACAAAGGATAATTCAGTACTTTTAAAACATGGACTCTGATGATTTTAAAGTTACGGCAGTTCTGCTGTGGGGAGCAAACTAAAAAGACTGTTCTACAAGTTTTGACTGTGTATATATATTTAATACTGACAGCTCTTTGACATCCTTAACCACACTTAGAAATGGGGTCTGATTTTTTTTTTTTAATCCAAACACTGCAATGGAAGTGAAACTTTCCAGAAGGAAGTAAGATTTTCAGAGTTGCCTCCTTTTTTTCTTTTTCTTTTTTTTCCCATTAAGTATATGGTGTTTTATATTATTTTGTTTGCTTTATTTCATAAAGTGATCAGATTTACATCAAACCCTATTCTTAGTGACTTTGAACTACTGTGAGCAGCAGAATCTCTGTCCCGGTGTATTATGCCTGCATGTGTCCCTATATCATAGGAGTCCCTATAGCACAGGGACATACCCTACCACTCTCGGTAGCAGCCTGTTGCCCACCAAGCACTTGCATTTAAGAGCCCTGACAGAGCCTGCACAGCCCACACCCTCCCACAAACCAACAGCTTCCCAATAACATTCAATAAAACCGGGAAGGGAATTCATCTTGTGGAAATCTACATAATGAAAACCGACAAGGAGGGACAGGCACTCACTGATGAGTGCTTTTTAGGCTGAAGGAAAGGCTGTTCGGAGGCATTTCAATTGACTTCTGAAATATCTCTAGGGAAAGAGAGTAGAAAACTTAGCACAATCACTAAACTTCTCTAAAGGCTCCCCATTATTTAATATACGTGGAGGAGAAATAAAATAATAAATCTTAGCTTTGCAGAGATCTCTCTCGGGAATAAGTGATTTTCATACTAAGAAAATGCATGTTCCAGTTGATGTTTTTCCCACAGTTAAGTATTTCTAAATACTTCCTTTTGTGGCTGTTTGGGTGCTTAATATGCTGAGAACTACTGCTGGGCTGAACTAAATGGCCCACTTTGAGGGCTTTTGGAGGCTTGTAAGGTTAAATTTTGAACTCTTTGGCCTACTACAAGTAACTGTGGGAGAGGAAGGAACAGAGAGCCTGGTCACAAACTTTGTTTCCACAGGAAAACCAGACAAAAGATTTATGCCTAGCAACATAAATGCAAAAAAAGTTCAAGAACACTTAATGTGAGCACATATGTTTACAGGAAATGTTAATTTAAACATTTTCAAAGAAGAAGCTTTAAATCCTGCAGAATATTTTAAAGAAATAATAGAATGCTCATGTATGTCTCATATACAGACTCAGTTTGGATTACCTGATTACTTACACAGAAGTCTCACAAGTGGACATGAGGGATGCTAAAAAGCAATTACACCAGCAAGGGTAAAACTGATGGCACCTGCACCCAGATTTTATTTTCAGCTTTAAATCACCATTCAGAACTAAAAACCCCTACAAAAAAGTTAAGTTTACCCCAAAAGTGAAAAGATATATCCTGGGCACACCTTAAAAGGTTAAAGCAAAGACCTATGATATGCCTACAGTTCCAAGAGTTGAAGCCTTCCCATCAGGAGGCTGTTCTTACTCCACACCTTGTGTAGTTGATGGGGTTTTTTACACCTGATCACAGAATACTTCCTGATTACAGCACTCTAACCAATCTAACAGAGCTTAGGTAAGTTTTTCAAACATTTATTAAGTAATAGCTCAATTTTGAACTGCAGCCATTCAAGCTGAACTACTGCACTTTAATACTGAACTGCAGCATTGAATTTTACTGCACTGAACTAACCTGCAATAGTAAGAGAAATCAAAGTGAATTGCTTCTGGAAAAAAGAAAAATGAATTAAGGTCTACTCAAGATATTGTTGTTTTTTAAAATATGAGATGAGAAAAATGATGGATGTAGAAAATATCTTAGAACTCCACTCTTTCCAAGTGGAGGAAAAACTTGTTGGTATGATTGCGCAAAAACACACTGTTGATACAAGAGATAAGCAAGAGGAAAATATGTGAAATCACACACTTTAAAACAAAACCCAAGAACCTGGGAAACTGCCCATCAGAAATGACTGTGAAAAAGTTTCCATGTGCGAGATCAGAGATCACCTGATCAGAAGGCAACAACAAAATTCAGGTGATGCAGCAGAAGGAGAACACAATATGATCACAGCATGAATCCTCCAGAAATACAGTTCTGGGCTTTTCTCCACAACCCCAGCAGAGACCTTATTTGGAAACGCTGCACACATTCCCAGCTGCATGTTTCAAATAAAGACTGCTTAAAGGCATACACATCCATAGAGTCAACCTATCAGGATTATCAGAAGAAGAAAAACTAATACTTGAAAAAGTGCAGGAAGAGCACGGCTTTTTCAGCCCACACGGAGAGAGAGTATGATCACTATCCAGAAATAGAAAGGAGGAAAACGAAATATTTCCAGTGAAAGGCAGTGCAGGTGTAAAGCCTAATGAGCAGGAAGCTGAAAGAAGGCTGCTATCTAATGAACCACAGAGATTCTCCAAACCAGACTCCACAGGAGCTGTGGCAGAGAAGGCTTTCAAACTGCAGTGAGGCAAAGTTATGAGTGTGCTGCACAAGTGTGTAATGGCAGTGACCCAGAAAATCCTTTCCAGATCCATGTCACTCAGCCAAGCAGAAAAATCTGAAGGGAGCCTGTTGTTTTATATACTTATCATTCAGAAGCAGGCTAACCAACAGAGGAAAAAAGACAAAAACCAACATGACCAACATAAAAACATTTTAGATTCTCTTATTGGTAGCCTCTTAGTAAACACCTACATATTCTGTACACTTCCAAGGAAAATTTTTTCAATATATAAATATATAGGGAACTCCTGTGCACACATGCAAAAACTGGGCCTTGCCTCTATAAAATACCATATTAATTGAAAGAAATTTGATGAAAATTTAAAGAGAGACATGACTATTCAGAAGCAATTAAATGGAAATTTTGTTTGAAGTCTGACGGCTGCAGCCATGTCAATGCCACCCTTGGAGTTTTAACTAAAGGATTATCTTTGCTTTAGAGTATCAAGGCATAGCTCAGGAGAAAAGTGGGTGGAAATTTCTTCTATTTTCCTTGTCTGACAATGAAAGATGCACACTTCTATTCATCTCAAACCAAAAAAAAGAGCTGCAATATTACAAGAGAAATATCTCAACACACAAGTGGACATCAAAGCACTTGCTAAAACTTGTTTTTCCAAATATTCTGATTGTAGCATTTTTTAATATAAAGCAAAAATGTATATTGCCATAATCACTACTTTTAACTTACTAATTGCATAACAGTGAGCATTTTTAAGCAATGATACAAAACTAAAAAAAAAATGTTGGGCAACTAAAAAGCAATTAATTTTGATTGAAAATGGAGATTATATAATTTTCAAAGGCAAATTTTAAAAGAAAGATTGCTTAAAAACATCTTACAAGTCTGTAGATAATACTTGTGAGACCAATGCACAGAGAAAAAAGGTTTCATATTTGCATTACAGATAGCATAGGCAGTCTTGCTATTTTTCTAGATAATGTAAAAACAGCACAGCAACAAGATAAAAAAATTTTTTTAATGACAAGCATTTCCCTTTATACATGACTAATGTTGCAAAATCTTCAAATAGTATGATTTTACCATAACTAGGATTTTTTAATGCTATCCTAACATGACTACTAGTCAAACAGCTTTATTACTTATTTTACGAGTTTTGCAAGAGCAAATGGACTCATGCCATGGCAATGCAACAGCAGTGAATGTTGCTGTAACACCCCAAGCTTTGCTTGCTGCATTATTTTACACTTTTTTGCATATGGCTGTCAAAGAAAATTAATGAAAATATTTTACAGAGATGCAAGCTTTTAAAACTGTATATGCCATCCTGCATTCCTAATACCTCCATAGTTTCTATTCTGTCACACAGAGCAAGATTCCAATTTCTATGAACTACTACAACTATTTACTACTTTGAGCAGCAGACTTACTAGTGTGCACTTGCTGTGATCATAGGAAGGGAAAAAGTAAAGGATCATTTTTCTTCTTTTCATCAAGGAGTCTTTAGGAAGGGCTAAGATGCCCTCTCACTTCTGGAGCACACTGCAGCAACAACTGGGCAAAGCCATTTAAAATTATTTACACGTATCAACACAGAAGCATCTTTTATATTAATAGTATCTCCAACAAATTTTGAAACAGTTTACAGTATCTTTACAGTTAAGTGACATTAACTGAAAACTGTAATATCTGACAGTAAATTTCATTAGCCTCCCACCTTGTGGGTTTTTTTTTAATTGCCTAATTTTTACAAATGTTCACAACCACATTTTAAGATAAGCAAGACAACAAGGTCCCATATGGAGCCTGTTATAATCAAGGCTGCTTTAGAGTAAACAGCCATTGTCAATTGAAGCACCATATTATTCTGCTTAAAATGTTGACATTCATACGTGACTTTCAGAAATTTATCTATTTGTGTCTGTGCAGGTGTGCACACAGAGTTTAAATTATCTCATATATTCCTGCCTTGAGCCAGCAGCATCCTAAAAACACAGCCCATGTAACAATTTAGATATTCTACTGACACCATGAAATATTTCACTGGTGTTTATTTAGGAAGAGATTTTTACATCACCGATTGCCAAGCTGCAGAAAAATAAGCAATACAGAAATCAGTTTGAAATACTAGGACCAATAACTGCAGCCCATTCTACAGACACAACCAGTGACATTGATCTTTTTGCTCCCATCTACCAGAAGCTAAGCTTTAGAGACTCGGGGTGTGTGCCTTTACATCAACTACTGCATTAGGTCACCTTGCAACAACCAGATAATTTGAGTCAAACCAACTGCTAATTTACAACAGCACCACAGTGGTAGTAGCTGTTTGCTGTAACACACAGTGCAAGAGATTTAGAAAGTTATTTTCATAATGCTGGTAGACATTTTAGTCATCATTACATTAAGGATGTTATCTCTGGATGCTTCACTGAATAAAACCCCAGTTGAAACACTGAACCTCCACTAAAAAAAAAAACAACAACAAAACAACAACAACAACAACCTACCAAAAAAACACCCAAAACTAAAAATAATCATGTTACTCTAACTCAGGAATTCCTAAGTTTAGTTTTCCCTGGGTACCATCATCACAGAAGGAATGCTAATGTCCAAAACTAATGGAAGTTGCAGGTGTAGTAGTGACATTTAACTGACCAAACAACCTCTTCCTTCAACAGGAAACAAGTAGATAGCTAGATTTTCTGTATCCTACTGCTGACATGCACACCGCTGTTTGTGAAACTACACTTTAGTAACCATTTATTTAGGAAAAGCAGCTGTATTCAGGGACCTTGGAAGATCTCTGCTGAATGGAAATTTCCAAAATCCTTTGCCCTGAAATAGCAAGAAGTCTCTAATCTTCTCACAAGACACAAAAAAACTCCCCCAAAAAAAAACACAAGCCCACAAAAAAAACCAACCAAAAAAACAACAAAACCAAGAAAACAAATAAACAAACTTTAAAAAAAATTAAAAATTAAATAAATATTTTAAAAAAACAACACCACAAAAAAAAAACACCCAACCCAGAACAAAATTCCCAGACTCAGACCACAGAAAATACTTGCAGAAGTCATAGACCAACAGGCAAGGAAAGGTACACCTAGCAAACAGACTTCCACAGTTATTAAAAGAAACTAACACTGTTCTCATTTTAGTTTGTTTTTTCAGTCTGCTCCTACAGCTGTGAACAGCTTCAGTTTTAAAATGAAATTAGTTTTCTCTGCTGCTTTAAAAAAAAAATAAATAAAATCCAGCGAACAACCATTTTCAGACACAGAGTTAATTATTTAAGTAGGACATTTTACCAAGTCTGCAAAATCTATAAATTCATGCATTTCCCTTTTCCTTCTGGTTCCTAAAAAGTGAGGACAACAGAAAAAAGATCCTTCTACATTATTTATGTATATTTTTTTTAAAATCCCTCTATAAACAGCTTCTTATTCAGAGGTCAAAAAACCTAGCTGAAAATCCACTGGTGATGCAGGTCAAGACTAAAAAGGCCAATAAGGCACATCCAACTCTTAACATCTGACTCTTTCCTGGGCAATGTAACAGAGCAGAGCTACTGCCTGCCAAGTATTTGGAAAATACAGGTTCCTTTTTTTCCTAGTTTGTTATCAGAAATACATTCAGATTGAGAGGTCATGCTGTACCTTGACTGGTGAAACAGCACAGGCAAAGAGTGTTTGTTTTGAAGACCCTTTAGCTCCTTACAGTTAAGGAAAAAAAACCAAACACTCCCCCCAAAAAACCAAAACCAACCAACCAAAAGAAACCCAAAAACCAAAAAACTGCAAGCCAACAAACAACAAAAAACTGCAAATCAACAAACAACCAAACAAACAAACAAAAACACCTAACAAATCAAGAGCACAAAAAACTTAGTTAGGCTAAAATGAGAACAGGGCTGATGGTTCAGAAAACTTAGGCTATAGCTAACTAAGAAATTAATTCCCAAAATTCAGTTTAGCTTTCCCAAAATCTAGAATTATTGGGTTTTTTTCCACCATGACCAAATACATTCGGGCACAATGTCCTTCATCACCCCATTTTCAAGCCATCAATCCCACTACCAGTAGTAAATGCATGGTCCAGTTCTGCACCCATGTTCTGTATTTGAGGCTTTCCCATGTTCTTTCAAATCATCCTGCATTTAGACCTTCCTGACATTCCTGCAACTCCTACAGCATTTGGCAGGCTGGCAGGAGCACAGCAGCAGAAAGGCATTTAGGAAACAATGCTATGGATGGAGTCCTAAGAGCACAACCCAGCTCCCATTCTTCTGGCTCTGCAGGAAGAACAGCAGCACGGAACAGTAAGAGCCTATTTTTAACGATAAAACAAGCCAACATGACTACACATACAAAGGGAGACCTACAAAATAGAACAACGTCATTATTATGAAATCATTCTTCAGAGGAGGAATAAAAGAAGAAAGCTTTAAACCAGTTGTTCTTACTTGCAAGGCCACAGTTTGGTGTCCTGCTATAAACTAATAAATCCTACCTAGTCTGTTTGTCCAAGTGACCCAGCACACAGCACCTCTGCTTGCAAGCAAGCTGACAGGCTGCAGACAGATAAAATGAGGCAATATTTATAGACTGAGTGAAAGAAATCCCGGACTGAGGTATGTGACCACCAGGTTAATGTCAGGGTTTGCAGCATGGCTCCTGGCTGTCCCTATACCTCTGAAGATCAGGTAACTGCAGTTACCAAGAGGATGCATTACTGTCACCAAACGTTGGCATATGGTCACCAGCCAAGCCTGGGACAGTCGAAATAAGTCATCTACAGGTAGAAAGCTACAAGGGTTACATGGAGCTACATTTTATGCCTGCCATGGCATTTGTTAGCTTATTAACTGATACTAAATGCAGATATCATGTAATATTTTGCTCTTCACATTCTAACTCACAAGCCTTTCCTCTGTTTTGAAAAGCAACTGGCTCTTGATCCGTATTGAGAAGCTGGAACTGAAAGAGAAGAATGGTGTTAAACCAGTTTACATATTCCCAGTCCAAAGGAGAATTGTCATCTCTATCTCCATTTAAGAGCTGGAAATGCCATGGAGGGATGCATATATTTGAGGGTAGAGACTCACAACCATTTTCATATTCAAAGTAAAATCTTCACATTTTGTCAAATGGTTCAGAGCTTTCTGTTGTTTACAGTAGTCACTAAACTGGAATTCAGAAGATGTGTAAAGAAAAATCAGAAAACCCATTTGAATTAAAGGGAGTCACACTCCATACACCACAAAGGACAGGAACTATTGGAACTGTAGCAGATCAAATTATTTGATGCCTTTTTAAGGCATTCCAGACAGGCATTGGAAGGAACATCATATTACTGGAGACATCAACTTGACTGCTTATAACTCAGGACTTCGGAAAGGCTAGAAAACTACTCAGTCCAAGCTGTGAGGTTTAGCAAGCTACTTCCCATTTAGGAAAATCCTCTTTCACTTTTCATGAAAAGGGAACTAAAACATGCCAGGATTTTTTGTTCTGACATCTTCAATGGAGACCAATGATCACAAAAGGACTGACAGCCTTATTTTTAGCTTTTTGAGCAGCTTAAGGTTTAGGGCAAGCATGGAATGCCCGGTTAGCTGAACACCATGAAGCTGGTTCATGGCAGCAAGCTTCACATTTGCTGTGAGAGCAACCCAAAAGGACAGATGTAGCCTTTTGCCCAAAGGACCAACATTCTTGCTAATGGAATTAATACAATCTTGCTGGTCTAGTAACCAAGTACAGCACTACAAGAGTAAATTACAAACAACATATACACAAAATTTCCTATCTTCCAGTTATTTCACCAAATGTTGTGAACCTTCATCTTTCCTGAGTGAAAAATTATAAAATAAATTCAGGCAATAGCTCATCTCCACCCCTACATCTCAGATGTATTAGGGACTAAGGAGCAGCACTGTTTGTGTCAGGTACTATTATAATGTAAAGCTATTTACCTTCAACATCACCCACATAACAGCATTGAATCTGTTGTCCTTCATTTTTCCTTCTAGTACCCCATACAAACAGGGGGTTTGGAAGGAATGATAAACACTCGTATAAATTTTAGCTTCTGGGCACAGGATTAGTTTTCACAAGCAACCCACTGAGCAGAGACCCCTTCAGCACAGTTTATTCTTCCCCTGGTCCTCAGCTCAATCATCAGCATCTCAAAATGAACAGCAAAAAGACTACTGGCAAGCTGACAAAACTGGAATAATCCACCAACCATCCAATTCTGGGATACCATACAAGTGCCAGTGACATTTCTGTAACAGATTGATGGGTTAAGCATGCAGAGGTTGAAATCCTAAAAACAATGCAGAACTGCTGGAGTCATGCCACATTTCTCTTGCACTATGGCTACCAGATTCTTAAAAATAATATCGAGAATGAAGTGTGGTGGGTACAAGGTTCTTTGGTCAAGGGCAGATTTCAAGACATTAATATTTCATGTTTCTCAAATCCTTAACATCAACCATATTTCTCAAACACTGGCAACACTGGTTCAGTATTAAACTCACTTCCACAACTCCTGAAATAGCCTATCAAGGGTGTATTTTTATCTTTCCAATAGTATTACTTCTATTAATTTTGAAATTTAGAAAAAGCTAACAAGAATTCATCAGTAATAGTAACTGAAAAGAATTAGTAGCCTGGTCATACATCTGCTGTTGCAACGAAGATATCAAAAATAAAATTCAGACTTAAGTAAAATAACCCTAAGATCCTGAAAATCTTGTCTCTACTTCAGTCAAGAAAAAAATCACACTACTGTGTATTTGTTAAGGGGTTAGTGAAATTAGCTCAGTTTTTCAAATATCAAGGATGTTATCAAGGGCTAATTTGTAGCAATTTAAGGCCTAGAATACAATAAGGAATAAAAAATACGCAAACTAATTGAAGAAAAACATTAAATAAGCTTTAAAAACTTAAAGAGTTTCCAGCACCAACATCATTATCCCAGAGTGCTGATGGTCTGAACATAGCCTAAATATTTACAGAATTCTAGTTTACAATTTAGAAATTGTAGTTCCTAATGCTCATATTCTTAAATCGTTCCAGTTATCTCTTGGTATTTCACTGATTTTGCAGACAACCTGTACAGTTATCAAGTACAGAAGAATTTTGCAGATGAGCTTCAAGTCATTTTAGCAGCAGAATACAGAACATGAGACACCTCCCCTCACTTTTGCATACTGGAGTAGTACCAGCAGCAATCATGACTGCAGAAAAAAGCAACACAACTCACAGCATTTGCTAATCCTCTTACAAGCTACATATTTCTTTACATATCACTGAGATCCCCTGCCTTAGATAATTAAAAATGAAATTTCAAAAAAAAAAAAATCTCATTTACTTCCTCTCACTGGAATATTTTTACGGTTTCGTTTGCTAAACTGTTGAGTTTACGTCACTGGGAAATTAAGTACCAGTGTAAGTATCACTGATTAAAACCCTTGAGCCAGTATTCAGCAAGGGACTGCAATTATTTTGCAGGTGGAATAATGAACTTGAGATATTGAGGCATAGGATTTCCTTAGTTTCCTTAGTGCTTGCTTCTAGTTACAATGAAGTTCATGTTATTCATTGTGCATATTGTGAATTCCACAGCATTTTTAACTTAGGCTACTTAACACAACACATTATCTTCTTTTTTTTAGAGCTTCTCTTCTTACTATGCCTTTATTAGCTCATAGAATCAGGAGCAAGTCAACACTATTTTAAGGGATTTAGGATTTTTTATTTCTCTAAATGTTTGGGATTTTTAGTTGCTTGAACAGTTTTTGTTTTTTTCTTAATTGTTGGGTATCAGCAGCTCTCAATTTGAGCTACATTTTCAGCATGTCGGATGATCAGGCAGGAGTGCCAACAACTCAGTAATAATAAATAGCTTTAGTCTGTCAGTCTGAAAATAGCATTTTGAAGAAGCTAACTTTCCTTTTCAGGTTCACATCCGCATTGTGACTAAAAATGCCACATTTCAGTATGCACCATCAAAAATATCACTCTGCAAACACTCCAACAGCACAACTAGCTTTGGCCACTTTGGAATATAAACCAGAGCCATAATACTGATTACGTTATTAGGGCTGAAATTCTCTTACTTGCTAAAAAATGCCCCACTGCGCAATCTTCTACACCAGCTATCCACGTTGACCTGAAAAAATTTTAGCTACTTCATTACATATAGATGGCAGCCTTTCTGGTATGGATTTGTGGGCTTTCTTTTTTTTTTTTTTTTTTTTTCCTATCATTTTGAAATATGCTGTGCAATCCCCAGGCATTGAAACCATAACAGAAAGACAGCAGGACATCTTCTATGTGCCAAGGATGCTCTCACTGCCATCTCTACAGGTCACTAAATGCATTCACTTTCACTTCTATGAAACGACCCATATTTTGCCATTTATAAGCTTTTGGGGAAATCTGCAGTTAAATGTTGTCGTGCAGAACAGGAATTTAGCCAAAGCCTACCACAGATCTCTGGCAGGATGCCAGGCAAGTCACTTAAAATCAACCTTTCATATGATCTTTAGGCTGTGAGTGCCTGAACTGGGCCAATACAGAAAATTCAAGCAACAAAATCCATCCTCTGAATTTTTACTTAGACCTTACTATACTATGGAATGACCATCTTAATCTCTCAAAATTCTGTCCTTATGTTTTGCCAAAGATTTGCTTCAGCAGACCCACCTGAAAAATTAAGATAATGCCACCCCCATAATACCTTAATTAATTGCTTGAACACTGTAGTTACAAGCATCTTGAAAAGCCACAGAAGAGAATAATATTTATGCTTTTCTCTTCTGAGTAAGACTTGAATAGTACACCACAAGCACAACCTGGCCTTTTGAGCAATGAAGCTAGCCCAAAACATCAAACAGCTGTTCATTACATCAGAGCTATCCATCTTCAGATGAATCTTGCAGAAGATATTTAAAGACTCTACCATAATGCACCTATTAAGAGGTGAAACACCATTTCTAATCGCATGAAAAATTCACAACCCCTTTATTTCCATAGAGGATAGTTTTTTTTCCCCAAAATATGCAAATTAAAAGGAAAGGAATAACCAGAAAGAAGGGGCCAAACCAGATATCCAGTTTCAGTAAGTGCTAACAATTAAGGTGCCTAACAACAAACTAAGATAATCTGTATCAAGTCTCAGTGCAGTGTAATTCATCAAGATGAACAAAATCATAACCATCAGCATCTGTAGCAGCTAACAGGTCCCCTACTACCTAGACAGAGCTTTTTCATGTATCTATTTTTTTTCCAGATATATATATACAAATGTGTGAAACCTTAGCAACTGTAGCCATCTGATCACAACACCATACCTCTCCTTCCCATGTCTTATTAGTGCTGTGTGATGCTCACTTGAAGGACAAATAACTGTATCAGGTTACATTCATTATAAGAGTTAAGACAAAATACTGATCATCTCTTCCAGTTACAAAAATTATTACTAGCACAGTTCTAGATTTCTAATGAAAGCATGCCAACTGGCACCCTTACTACACATTAAACTAAAACAACCATATTTAAAAAATTCCCACTCAAGACTTTTCCTCAAAATACCACTCATTTCCTTCTCCTTCCTGGGATGGGGTGGGGGGGGATCCCTAGCACACGGCCGCAAATCTTTGTTAACTAAAATATGGTAAGAACAATCCAAAAATTTGACTTACTGCTTTCAGTATTTTTCAGTAATTCAAGACAGGTCAAGCACATCAAAGACTGCAGTACCCATGATCACTAAAGGAGAGTCACTGTGCCAGCAGCGAAACACGTCCTTTATTAGCAGACTTTAATTCAATTACACCTGAAGTAAAAATATACTTTCTTACAGGTTGTCCGTAAGTCACTCCAATGTACTGCGCAATTCCTGAGTTGTTAGTCATTACACAGTCATATAGGAACCATGCATCTTAAGTCCCATTTTTACAAGTCATTATACCTGTCAATTTTTTCATTTTGTTTTTTTAGTTGACCTAGAGTAAATTTCCTCCAAACAACAGACACAAAGGAAAAAGAGAAATAAGATAGAAAACTAACACTTTACAAGGCCCAAGACTACAATGGGAACCTTCATGCACTAGACCTTCATGTCATTTTTTTCACATAATAAACCAGGTATAAGATGCAATGTGTGAAGCATTTCAAGAGATTGTTTCAACATCCACAAAGCAATAACTTTGAAACATTATTCATCTTCCTAAAATTTAAGATTAGGAAAATTGTAATGGAAGCCCTACAAAGCTAGTTGAGAGGACTCTTATAACCAACAAGGACACAGCCAAATAGAATGAACCTACTGAAGATACTCCATCCCTGGAATTTTTCAAGGNATGCACTAGACCTTCATGTCATTTTTTTCACATAATAAACCAGGTATAAGATGCAATGTGTGAAGCATTTCAAGAGATTGTTTCAACATCCACAAAGCAATAACTTTGAAACATTATTCATCTTCCTAAAATTTAAGATTAGGAAAATTGTAATGGAAGCCCTACAAAGCTAGTTGAGAGGACTCTTATAACCAACAAGGACACAGCCAAATAGAATGAACCTACTGAAGATACTCCATCCCTGGAATTTTTCAAGGCCAGGTTGGATGGGAGTCTCAGCAACCTGGTCTAGCAGAAGTTGTCCCTGTCCACTCCAGAGGGGTTGGAAGATGAGCTTTAAGGACCCTTCCAACCCAAACCATTCGAAGGAAGATTCATTTAATTACACAAAATCTGGTAAAGGACATTAAATACAAGAACTAAGCAGAAGTACTTCTGCAACAATCCAGCTTTCCCTTCTCAGCCATCTTTCACCCAGAGTATAATTTTACTCCCTGTTAAACAGATGACAGTAGTTGTGTATCAAGGAACATCACCCTCAGATGTGTCTGTAGCACTGCTTTACACTCTTCTAATTTATGAAATATGAGGCATGTAAGACCAATACACTTGATTGATGCTGCTAGTTTTATTTTTTATAGTAAAAAAATCTAGGAAACACGTGCATTTTTTACTCTTCCTCTCTCCATTTTCACCATGATTACCACAATGGCCAGTTTGCATACCATTTTCACAGAACAGTAGATTTAAACCATATCCCTCAATTCCCTAACTAAACTAGTGTGAAATTGAGATTTAACAGCATTAACTCAAATTAATTCACAGAATTTTGTGAAACCTTGCACAGGAGATTTTTGCATTCAGTTCCAGACTGTCCCAGCAAATCAAGCTGCGAGACTCTGGGTGGTGATGTCAGAGAAGCAATTAAGGCTCTCTCCTTGAAATAAGTTCAAGTCAGATATCAATAAAATATTTAGAATTCTGGGAACATACTAATATGAAAATAACTCATTACCAGAAATTATTAATTCAAGAAGTTTTCCTCTTAGGCAAAGTAAGATAAAGTCTGTATGCCTTGGAACTCCAAGCTTCCCTTCCCTCTCTACAAAAAATTTACATCTCTCAGTCTCACCTTCCAAAGAAAATAATGTTTACCTTGTGAACAGGCATGAAAAGTTTCATTGCCAAAGCACTGGTTTTTGCTGAGCTTCTCTGTGTCCTAAAAATTTAGTTTTAAAACTCTATACAGTCTTTAAACTATGTTGTTTGTTCATGCAAAATCTGCAATTGCATGCCAGACAGTATAATTTCTTTCTCTTGCATATATAGGGACATTTGTAAAGCAATACCTTGACCTTTTTCCTTTTACTATTCCTACATTTTGGTCCAGTCTCCATTTTGGAGAGTGAAATTCATCTCTGATTTAAATAACTCAAAGTTATACAATTAGAATATGATGGAGTTTGTAATACAGAGTTTCTAAAAACCTAGTTTACTTTTTCCTTTATCTATAAGCANAACCAGGTATAAGATGCAATGTGTGAAGCATTTCAAGAGATTGTTTCAACATCCACAAAGCAATAACTTTGAAACATTATTCATCTTCCTAAAATTTAAGATTAGGAAAATTGTAATGGAAGCCCTACAAAGCTAGTTGAGAGGACTCTTATAACCAACAAGGACACAGCCAAATAGAATGAACCTACTGAAGATACTCCATCCCTGGAATTTTTCAAGGCCAGGTTGGATGGGAGTCTCAGCAGCCTGGTCTAGCAGAAGTTGTCCCTGTCCACTCCAGAGGGGTTGGAAGATGAGCTTTAAGGACCCTTCCAACCCAAACCATTCGAAGGAAGATTCATTTAATTACACAAAATCTGGTAAAGGACATTAAATACAAGAACTAAGCAGAAGTACTTCTGCAACAATCCAGCTTTCCCTTCTCAGCCATCTTTCACCCAGAGTATAATTTTACTCCCTGTTAAACAGATGACAGTAGTTGTGTATCAAGGAACATCACCCTCAGATGTGTCTGTAGCACTGCTTTACACTCTTCTAATTTATGAAATATGAGGCATGTAAGACCAATACACTTGATTGATGCTGCTAGTTTTATTTTTTATAGTAAAAAAATCTAGGAAACACGTGCATTTTTTACTCTTCCTCTCTCCATTTTCACCATGATTACCACAATGGCCAGTTTGCATACCATTTTCACAGAACAGTAGATTTAAACCATATCCCTCAATTCCCTAACTAAACTAGTGTGAAATTGAGATTTAACAGCATTAACTCAAATTAATTCACAGAATTTTGTGAAACCTTGCACAGGAGATTTTTGCATTCAGTTCCAGACTGTCCCAGCAAATCAAGCTGCGAGACTCTGGGTGGTGATGTCAGAGAAGCAATTAAGGCTCTCTCCTTGAAATAAGTTCAAGTCAGATATCAATAAAATATTTAGAATTCTGGGAACATACTAATATGAAAATAACTCATTACCAGAAATTATTAATTCAAGAAGTTTTCCTCTTAGGCAAAGTAAGATAAAGTCTGTATGCCTTGGAACTCCAAGCTTCCCTTCCCTCTCTACAAAAAATTTACATCTCTCAGTCTCACCTTCCAAAGAAAATAATGTTTACCTTGTGAACAGGCATGAAAAGTTTCATTGCCAAAGCACTGGTTTTTGCTGAGCTTCTCTGTGTCCTAAAAATTTAGTTTTAAAACTCTATACAGTCTTTAAACTATGTTGTTTGTTCATGCAAAATCTGCAATTGCATGCCAGACAGTATAATTTCTTTCTCTTGCATATATAGGGACATTTGTAAAGCAATACCTTGACCTTTTTCCTTTTACTATTCCTACATTTTGGTCCAGTCTCCATTTTGGAGAGTGAAATTCATCTCTGATTTAAATAACTCAAAGTTATACAATTAGAATATGATGGAGTTTGTAATACAGAGTTTCTAAAAACCTAGTTTACTTTTTCCTTTATCTATAAGCACTTATTTAATATCAGTTAAACTTGCTGTGCTACCAGAGTAAATCTAGAACTTTTCATTGGCATTCTTTGGAGAGTAGAAAGAGCAGGGAAAAGCAATACATATGCAGCTTTTTCATTTTATTCCTATTTGAAAATTCAAGGTATCCTATTCTATTTCAGCTTCTTCAGTGCTAAAGTTTCAGGAGGAAAGAAGGTGGTTTTTGTTTGGGTTTTTTTACATTAAGTTCTAAATATTTCATGAACACCAAATGGTTTGGTTACATGAACTCCCTTATACTTAGAATGTAATTAGGAAGGGAAAGGAAAAAAACAGTCTACAATAAGAAACTGTAATATGTCTGCTACATGTGTAAGAAAAATTCACTGGACACATTCTAAAACATTTCTAGATTACCTCCTGTATTTCTACATAATCAACACTGAATTCTTGAAAAAAAATGTTCCTCCTTCAAAAAGTTCCCGCTATCATCTCTTCCCACTATTTATGATTCTTAACTGTATCTGCTGAACATACTGTACACATTCCCATGCACATTCTAACAGACACAGTATTCACAGAACATATATTCATAAATATCTTTTCAAGAAATAAAATTTAAGGCTGAAAACTATATTGAACTATATAAAATCGAGCATGAAGATTTAAACATTTTAACTGAGCAATAAGACTCTATACATTCTTATAGAACTTATAGAACCTTTTTGTCATGCAAAACCTAAATTTCTAATTCCTGACAACTGAGGCCTTGTTAAATAATGTTTGCTCTTCTGCTTATGAATGCATTTTTCCCAAACAATAAACACGGGCAGCCTATGGGATTAAAGCCTGACAAAGGTGTAGCTGACTCATGGGATCAATTAGAAAGCATCAGTACTTATGCCTTTTGTTCATTCCATGTTTTACTAACAGTTTCTGCATTTCAGCATAAGTGTATCACAGATGTTAAACGCCATGCTACAAGGCAACAGTACACCAGTGCCATACACTAGATGGAAAAAATCTATTCTTATCATCATCTACAATTATATCACTTGTTATACAGCTTACATATTTCTTGAAGTTTTAACAAATGCAAAATGATTCTAACTGAATGCTCACAGCTTCCTGCCCAACCAAACTATGTCAGCATTTTTTCAGTAAATTTTTAACATTCAAAAAGAACCTACAGAGTTGCCTTTTCTAAGCTAAAAACAATTTCAAATGCAGCCACCGACATTAATGCCACCTCAGGTACAGCTTTCCCTCCAAACCCGCTATTAAATCCACAAGCAGGAAAGCCGGTGAGCAGGACGACAAGCAGTTTCAATCTCCATGCAGTCTGCCCGTGACAGATTATTGATAGAACAAACAGAAATAGCAATACTTACTGAGTGCTTCTCCTGCTGGCCCATAACTCCATGGTTAGCTGGGATTGCAAGTGGTTTCATAATGAAGAAACATAAGCTGAACTGAATTTACACATCATGTACCAATTTCTTATGGATGGCAAGTCACCCTCTACAGCATTAAATTAAAAAGAGGCGGAGGGGGTGAAACCAAGCTGGAGCTAAAAGTGTCACTACTGGTAAGCTCAAAACCCCCTTGCACTTGTAGTGCAGAGCAGCAAACCAAATGACAGCGTTGGTCTCCATTTTTGCAGCACTGAAAGTCTAAGCATGTCAGGACATACAGAGCCTGATGAAACCCTACATATCCAGCATCCATTCAAGGGAACAAAACCATTCCCTGAGCCTGAGGAATGGGAAAAGGGGGAAAAAAANTCCCCCAAAATCAGGGCAGCGCACAGGAATAGGGACCTCCTCCCCTGGCTGCTAATGATGCTGACAGAGTAGTGACCAGTGATCTCTGTTCCACTCAGCTAACCAAGTTTGCACAATTAATCTTAGCAGCATGACATTGATGGACATTTAATTTTATGATGCCTGTTCCTCACAATCAAGACAAGCACTCCTACCGCCCAAAGAGTCAGCAACAAAAATACAACACAGTTACACACACAAAAACCCAGAGAATCATGAGTCTGAATGCAATACGCCAATATAATTACGTTATTGTGCTTACTTTGGAAGACCATGGCTGCAGGCAGTTGGCATAGCAACGCACAAGGAAAGCCATTTCCTGGGTAGAAAGAATGCTTCCTTTTCTAAATAAAAAATTCCTCTTAGGATACAAACGGCATTGCTGCTTCCTGCAGAAAGCAAAGACACTGAAGTCTGTCTCTTAACCTGCACACAGGCACACACTCAATGCAGTTCGAGTGATGTAAGTGGATTTCTCTCTCTCTCTCCCTCTCCTCTCCCTCCCTCTCCCTTTATCCACCGAAATATTCGAGTCAAATGGGAGAAACATTCCTTGAGGCTTGCCCCCTCCGATACTTAACTGTTTCACTCATTAAGGTAGAGATGGACAATGCAGATAAAACAGCAAGCTCCTGCCTGTGTCTGGTATCAGCCTCGGAAGATCAAGGCATCCCCAGAGGGGAGGGATCCGTTTGCTGCTGGCTCCGAAGAATATCACCGAAGTCAGGGTGGGGATGAGGACCCATGTTTACCTTGCCAAATCCTGAACACTTTTCAAGAAGATCATGCTGGAGGCAGAGGCATCACCTCCCTTTCCCCCCACCCAAAAAGAGAGCTGCTGCAGAGCTGTAAACATTTTTATCNTGGCTGACTGCACAGAGACTCCTTCAAAAAGCCTTAATACAGTGTTATATTAGTCAGGGTGCAGGAACCAGCCTCCAGCACTCAGCCAAGCATTGTTAATACTCCTGTTTCATTTGCAATCACACACTCACAAATGCAGCCTACCCCCCCCCCCNAGAGAATCATGAGTCTGAATGCAATACGCCAATATAATTACGTTATTGTGCTTACTTTGGAAGACCATGGCTGCAGGCAGTTGGCATAGCAACGCACAAGGAAAGCCATTTCCTGGGTAGAAAGAATGCTTCCTTTTCTAAATAAAAAATTCCTCTTAGGATACAAACGGCATTGCTGCTTCCTGCAGAAAGCAAAGACACTGAAGTCTGTCTCTTAACCTGCACACAGGCACACACTCAATGCAGTTCGAGTGATGTAAGTGGATTTCTCTCTCTCTCTCTCCCTCTCCTCTCCCTCCCTCTCCCTTTATCCACCGAAATATTCGAGTCAAATGGGAGAAACATTCCTTGAGGCTTGCCCCCTCCGATACTTAACTGTTTCACTCATTAAGGTAGAGATGGACAATGCAGATAAAACAGCAAGCTCCTGCCTGTGTCTGGTATCAGCCTCGGAAGATCAAGGCATCCCCAGAGGGGAGGGATCCGTTTGCTGCTGGCTCCGAAGAATATCACCGAAGTCAGGGTGGGGATGAGGACCCATGTTTACCTTGCCAAATCCTGAACACTTTTCAAGAAGATCATGCTGGAGGCAGAGGCATCACCTCCCTTTCCCCCCACCCAAAAAGAGAGCTGCTGCAGAGCTGTAAACATTTTTATCACGTATTTACAAACAGCGCACTTGATGAGCTCTCTCAGATTCCCAGCAGCTTCGCCCCTTCACAGGCCACAGACATCCATCCAGGGGGCGTGGGAGGTACATGTCCAGACACCTTTAACATACCATTTCAAGCCTTTCCGGATACAGCTCCTGCTTCTCCTTGCACACTGAATACACAAATTCCACTAAAAACACATGGGGACACAGGTTGGGGAAGAGACTAACATCTATATGGCATTTACAATTCTCCCCTCAGAATGTAATTGTATATTAAACTCAGAAATTTCCCCAGTCACTCCCATTTACACTGCACCACTTCTCACACTGTATTAGCAAAATCATGCTGCAGAGGAGCTGAAATGCAGCGGGGACTGTGCTCAGCAATAAATGAATTGCCAGCCCCATACCATGTGCACCTCTTAAGTGCCACAAGTTTGTACCACTTGACACAGGATTGACCAAGCCAGGAACGTGACACACTTCCATTAGGCTTCAACTTTACTACAGTTCTCTGTAACATCTTTACAACACATTCTTTAAAATCAGACACCATCTGGCCTTACAATAACTTCGAAGTTTTTTTTTTTAGACAAGGACAATAGAAGAAAAGACTTAACAGTTGTTACACAGGCAAAATACACAGGAAAAAAATTGGATACTACAGAATACTGTGTCATACAATCTGCAGCTGCCTTCCACCAAGTTAATATGTACACTGATAATGAGTTTAGTTTGTTACACATTGATTTCCATCACTCCTGGCAATGATTGCTAGCAAATGAGGCTATAAAAATTAGTGGAAATGAATTCTAGTAAAGCCAGAAAAGATCCTGAAATAATCCTCTGTTTTTTGCACAATTATTCTACGGACACAGTTTCATACACAACATGTTTTAAATTGAATGTATTTACATTTATGAGAGTTTAATGACATTTGACAGTTGTCTTCTAGTAAATTCTACAAGATAAGTTATTTTTTAAGTTATTTAATTGCAACAATTAGTTTAGAATTTTGAAGCTCTTTGCCATGCTCCAGTGCAACTAACAGATTATTTTAAAACATTAAATTATGCTTAAGCCTTGTAAAACAGTTGAATGCTCAGTACAATCAATTTTCTGATGCAGCGCTGACCAGAAGTAGCAGAAGGTATAAATTCTAGGAAGCTTAGGCAAACCCCCTCTCCTCTAGTAGAAAATTTAAAAATACTACATGTTGACAAAAGAATTAAAACCCTCTTTAGTCTGATTGGGTGGCCTTGAGGTTAACACCATGAGCAGAATTTGAGTGTGCTATTTTATGCTCATGTCAGGAAAATAATGAAGTTCTGCCAAAACAGAAATATGTCCCCAGTGTAGGAAGGCAGAACATCACTTTCTGAACTCTATCACACACACAACTATCAGCATGCATCCCCTCTGCATCGGTTGGTATTTCAAGCTAAAATCCAGCACAGGTTTCTGTGGCATAAACCTTCAAGCGTAACATGAAAACATGATTAAACCCATCAAAACAGTAGTGAAACACAAAACTTCCACGTAACAATGCCAGGAAACACTTTCTTACTACTTATGCTGGTCACTACTATACAACTCTCTTCATCAGTTAGTAAATTAAGCCAGTACTTTGTACATGAATGCAAAAATTTTTATCAACCTAACAAAGATTAATTGATGTTCACATGCATCAGACTGCCAAAAACTTTGTGGTTTCCAAAACAGAGAAATAAGCCTTTTTACATTCAAAATATGAGAAGTGACATTTATGTAATTAGGTGAAGAAAACACCACTCACAGACAATTTGCGAGTCAAACCAGTTTTAAGAAATAAATGGTTGATTCCACTTCCCTACTCCATCCTCCTGAACTGCCACCATTTCCTGGTACAGTGTGATCATATGTACTGTCCATTGCCAGTTCAGAAAATCTTATTATAATTTATATTTCTTTAAAAAATAATTAAAGCAGAAGTCCAGTGAATTGCTATAGGTTACAGTGAAAAATGAATGGAATTTAAATCAGTGTAAAACATGAGAACAACGTATTGTGGGAAGTTTCTATCATAAGTATAAATACATCACAGAAAACCTACGTAAAACTTTATGTTCATGGGTTTTTCAAAACCCATGTAAGAACTCCTTGCTTAGACTTAGAAGTTTGAAGGAAAAAAAAAAAAAGATAGTTTTGCAAATGCTGTTAGGCTATTAAAGTGAGATGTTAATAAACCTGGCATGCAGTAATTGTACATGATGAGCTACCCCTGTCTGCTTTCAAAATACTGTATTTATAACAAAATCTAGTGTCTCTTTTTGAGTCACAGGAAAGAACGTGAAAAAAACATTTCAAAAGCAACTACAGATGTATGGACATCCTTGGACTACCTCATAGAATTAGGGATTCATAAACAATACTGAATTCTAGGCAGAAATTGGCAGAGATCTCAGCAGCATGTATCATCTGACTGCAATGCCTGTCAACTATTTTACAGTCTAGAACACAATCTCACATGGATATCATTCCCCTAAGCAGTGCCAACAATGCTTGGAGTATTAAAGCTTTTTAGGTTAATGACAAATGCTGTAACAAAAGATTACCTCAATTCTTCAGTTTCAAGCAGTCACCTTAACTCACAACTATTTACAGAAGTACTCAAATTTTTATTCAGATTACATACACAGAGACCATTCTTTTCCCGAAGTACCTCAAAACCAGAAATTATCAGCACGTTTTTCTCTTCCCTTTAAACACAGTGTAAAGTATAATTTCCTTCATGTTCAAATACCTACGCAAAAAACAACAGAACACTCTAATGTCACCAAATTTACTGCCTCTGCGTGACTCCAGTAGCCAGAAAAAACATCCACAGTGAAGGGACAATGACACAAATATTACACAACTGTGTAGGTGGAATAACAGACAGCTAAATTGAAGAGTGCAGGAACAGAGTACCTAATTTTAAGGAAAATCAGGCAAAGTTATCTTCTCTTTGCCCTGCCCTCCTCACTTGGAAAGAAGTGGAAGTTTAAAACTTAAATTTAAGCTCAGGGCTATTGGACACAAAACTGCCCCCAGGAGCATGCTTCTGAATTTTATAATGCTGGTGTTCTCTGCCTCCCACTAACCTTATGAGAGAGATTACTAAAAACAATCTGATGCTTCCATCAGATTTAAAAACACCAACTGAAACCATTAAAAACACAGAACAATAATTCACTCAAAATGCTACAATAGATTTAAATGTCCCATACAAAGTATTCCGACAAATTTACTGCCAACAATTTAAATCTCTGGCCATACAAACTAATTTCATGCAAGCGAGTTCCTATTTATGAGCATAAAGCAGACATGGGATAATCTAGGCACCCCTATTAATATTTTCTCAAGAACTTTGAGAACTTTAAATAAAACTCCTGAATAAAAGAAAATTACGAAATATGTTCTCCAAGGTGCTAAAACACAACTTTGGCCAAAACACTGGGATGAAGAAACAGTACTTGCCAGATTATTTTTTTTAATTCATAAAGCTGTGGCACTGCCATCACTACAATGATGCTCACTGGAGACACCAAAGCAAGAATTACAATGGAGTGGTGTGTGCTGTTTTGATAACCCATTTTCTGATGTTACAGACCATTTGAACAAATGCCCTTCTACTGAATTGCTGCTGCAGATGAATCTATAATCCAGATCTTTAAAATAATGACAAGCCCAGAGCAGTCAGGCTGGTGCCTCAGCTGGGTGGATGTGCCGTGGACTGCCAATCTTCCCTCTGACAGCAGATTAATTTGTCACCTTCTGTGCACAGCTCTGCTTTCAGCACAGCAAACTTTCTATTTGCATGCCATCCATCTTAAAATGGGAGAAAGTCATAGTATTCATCTAAAATATCTGCTATCGAATTCTCTCATGGTCAACAATTATGTTAGAACAGACATGAAGAAAAGCTACACCTGATGGACATTCATTCAAAATGTGACAAGATGTCCTATTTCCACAATATCTAAATTATAAAACTGACTTGAGCAGAGGCTCACCACAGCACCAGAGCACCGAAACTTCTTTGGACTCAATAATTATTATGTTTTACATCTAACAATGCTTTCAGAGAAAAAAAAGAAAAAAAAAAAAAGAAAGAAAAAAACCCATATTTTTTGTGCTCCTGCTAGGTCAAACTCATATATAATATGTATGCTTGTGAAGTCACTTTATGTGCCGTTTAATTGATTTACCTGTGATTTTTACACAAAGCAAAGCATTGTTACTTATACAAGCCTAAAGTTTAAGGCATATTAACACAGCTTTAGAAGTCTACATTATCATTATTAAATGTTAAAAATTAGGCATAAAATTTGTGATATTAATGTCTTCAGCTGGCAGAATGGTCACAGATTAGTTTCATTTCCTTAACTGTTTCAGTACTTCAGAAGTGGAAAAAATGCATTAGGTCAGGATACATGGAAGTTTTTCCCAGCATTTACAAAATTTTCTCACATTGATGTAATGACCTAATTTAACAATGGCATGTTAATTACATGGGAGAACGTGAGAAAGTGCTTTCTGTTTTTGAACTGGGAAAAAAAGCATGAAAGCAAAACAGCAAACGCACTTTTAAGGTCAAGAATCATGATCTCAAGCATACAGGAGTAGCAAGTTCTCTCCACCAGACCTAAACAGCACTTTGACATCCATCATACCTGCTGGGGACAAGGTTCACCACTGAGATACAAATCAGCCCACTATCTTGGAGGAAAAACAAACAAACAAAAATATCCACAAAAACTCCCACATATCATTGTGTCCATACCAATTTCGCGGCAGGAATCCAGGGACACAAGTTCTTCATTTATGTGAGGCAACCCTAAAATTGCACCTTCTTTGCTGTATAACAACGTAGTAAAACATTACAGAAGGTGGATAACTGCATACCTCTTTCATGTGTATCCTACTGCTGCACTGTTAAAAGATAAAAATAAAACTCAGGGATTTTTCTGAGGTCAGTCAACTGTCCAAATTCTATATTGTTATGGTCATTAGCAGCCCCATTGAATCCTGTTACCTGAAACACTCCCACATTTCTGCATTACAAGGACGATTGTTGTGGCACAGAAGTGAACATATCTGAGACCAACCAAGGCAGGGGAACAATTATTTAATGTCTCAATATGAAATATTAATGGATTAAAAAACAAACAAACCCCAGATTTTTCAGTCTCCTGTAAATGCTAGCTGGTTTTCTGTTGGTTTTTTTTTTGTTTGTTTGTTTTTTATTCATTAGGTGACTTCAGCAGTAGTGGAGGGGCAGTATTTTTGTTCTAAGCTAATACAATATGCTTTCTAACAGTTTCTCTTGAACTTCCTTGGAAGCTTCAAGGGAGAATCTGAAATTCTGTTTAAGGTGCAGACATAGATGGGACCAGCAAAAAACCACCAGACTGTCCATCTTTTTTAATGTGTACTTGGACATCTCCCAGAGTAACTTACTGCTTATCTCTGGGGTTTTGAGGAATTCTAACTTTGAAAGAGCTGGTTGCTGTTACAGAGAATCTTCGTTCACTTCAGTTTTCTGCTGGAAGGAAGTAACTCTTGTTTTTCTCTCCAGTCACAGTCTCATGCCAGGAGACTCTCTGAAGAGCCTACTCCAGGGGTTCCCAATTAAAATCAACACTGAAGAGTTTACCAGAGTAAGATAATTTTCTTTTGGGAGAACTCTCTCCTCATGCCCCCACACATCCTCTCTTGTGTAATGCACCATGCACTAACATATCTTGAGAGCTTTGAACCCTGCCTCTAGCAACTGTACAGAAATAATTTATGCAGATTTTTTATCAGTAACAAACCCCATGCAATTTCATATGCCCTTTACTTTTAAAATAATTATCAAGAAAAATGAGCCAAATTGGTTTTATATAGGAAAAAAGTCAAACCATGACAATATATCCTTCAAATAAAGAGAACTTAATATAAAATTCTAAGAAATGCCCTTTCCCTCTCCCCTTTCCCAGTCAAATAAATCAGGAAGCCAACTACCATCAGTTGACCGATGTCCCATTTTGCATATGTAACACTACATTTTTTCCCTTGCAATTACAAGATCAGCTACCTAGACATAGAAGTGTTAAATAAAAATACATAGAAGTGCGCCTAACAGACTGAGTTTCCCTTATAATTTAGTTCTACACTGTTTTGTATTCCAAGAGTGGTGTCAGAATTCTTAAAGTGGTCTTTTGTGCACCACAGATCATTTGAAGACTTTAAAACCAGTTAGCTGCAGGCATCTACATTCAGCAAATTACAGTGTTCAAGAGTAATACATAATTTAGAAGTAAAAGGAACAAAAAGTATAATATTTTACATTTTAGCACATATGGCACACACACACACACACACACACACACACGTAAAATAATGCAAAACAGTGAGAAAACACTCTGTGTAGGTTTTCTGCCAGCCACATCAACAATACACATAACACCTGCCAGCTGTTCCAGCTGTATGTCAAAAACAAAATGTCTGAAAATTCAAATATAATTAAGGCTAACCACTCCAACCTAAAGCCCAGATCCCAATACCCATGAGTCATACAACAATACAAACACTTTAACTAGACCTTACATTTTAAAAAAAGCTTCTTCATTAAAAAAATTAAAAAAAAAACAAAAAACTTTCCATCAGAAAAGTGTAAATACAAAGAATTTTAAAAGTGCTTTAAAAATATGACTACACAAGCAGGTGATGAAGGACAGGAAAAGAATTTACACACCAACCTTGTAAATTCCAGGTAAGTACCTTGCTTACTTAGGACTTGTTAGCTCTCCTGAACTGAACTGCCACCCAGAGAAGGATGTAAGCATGGATAATGGCATTTACACTCAGCAGGATGTAGCCTGGGCACTGTAATACACACATCCACCCAATAAAGTAGAAAAGGATTTACTCATCACATGCTGGACATGCTCCAGCACCTCAATGTCCTTTTTGTAGTGAGGGACCCAAAACTGTACACAGGATTCAAGGAGTAGCCTCACCAGTTCTGAGCACAGAGTGACAATCACTGCTGATCCAGGCCAGAATGCCATTGGCCTTCTTGGAACTTAGAACATTACATTTTCCCCATGTATCAATTCTACACATACTTTCTTAATTGCTTAGGATATGTTAACTACTAATTTTTTTAATTATTTGGAGCCTTGAAATTCACTCAGCAAAAATGATAATGTGAAATTAGTCAAGTCAAATACAAGGCCTTATTAAAAGTACCCAGAAACAGAACCTTTTTTTGAAAGACTGACACCTAGTAATACAAGTAATTTTACCTTTAAGTCACTGTGTCAAGCCCAGGTCATGTAACAGTGGCTCGGATGCTTGAGAAAAAAATGAATTGACAGCTTCTTTCCATCCTTTAGTGGGCAAATAACTACACTGCTACTATCACTCATGACACTCGTCTGTACAGAAATGCCAGCATTGAAAGGATCTGGACTGGCATTCTACAGATAGAATATGGCAGATCCCATTTCCCCATATGTACTTTATATACAAACAGTGTTTCTAACTGATCAACCTTATGTTAATGAGGATATCCTTTTAAAAAATATTTAAGAACACATGAATATATTTGCTTTTTAAATTTTCCTCAGCTTTAATCACAGAATCTGAGAACATGCTGAGTTGGAAGACACTCACAAGGATCACGGAGTCCAACTGATGGAAATTGAATATTTGTATTTAATTACATTATGCAATAATCAGTTTAGAAAAGTGTTATGAAAAATCCATTTTTCTGCTGCATGAACAACTTTCTGCTTTGATGACATAACTCTTATTTAGTTTTATACCTTACATCTCAGAAAAATAAACTTTTATATTATAAAAAAGAGCACATCACAAGTCAGTAACAGCAATAAAATCATGCTACTCTGGAAAATCTATGCTATTATTAACCAAAGTTTCACAGATGTGTGGTTATAAAATATTGGCAACTCTAAAAGCTGTGAACAGGACCTAGTGTCATTAATATGCAAAAAAAGCCACCCGTCAGAAATATTACTGACATTTCAGTTGCAGAAAATACTGCATAGCTTCAACGTTTCTCTTTGAGTTTCCAAGTCTAAACACAATTACAAATCCAGTTAGGACATCAATGTGAGCCCTTCCAAAGGGAATGGAAGAACAGTAAATCCCAATGGATATAGGAGTTCTGCAGTACGGATGATGTAATTCATAAAAATAGACAACCTCTGACAGAAGCTGCAAGTTGAGTAAATAACACACTGCATGTCATTAATTTTGCATTAGCTTGCCAGTAGTCATTACTAAAAGGATGATGAACTAACGATTTTGCTCTGCTTCAGGTGCTACACAAAATAAAGTAATAGCATTGCCCATATATTAACAATAATATACAACTTAATACATAACTCGAAACAGTAAGAGTCCCTTACAACATGGATAAAGGAAGGAAGCTGTGTGGCTAAAAAGGTGGTGTTTTGCCAGAACACAGGGATGGGAATTACTTATTACCACTATAATGTTACCAGTGGATGTTCCCATAAAGAAACATCCAACTTCCATAAAAAAAAAAAAAAAAANGAGGTAGATAAATGTTTGAAAAAAAAAAAAAAAAAAAAAAGAAAGGTTACTGTGAGCTGCCCAAATCGTTTCAAGCATTTCACATTTTGGGTAAAATTATCCCACAATTTTTGTAGGGTCCCACTTCAAAATGAGCCTACATGTATAACACAATCACACTCTTTAGGAATTAATGCTACTGGAGGTGTTCAAATATACAGACTATGTACATCTATTTAGTATTTTGTGTTACTTCCCAGTATGATGTAGACCTCAGTCTCATTGGAAATCATGAGCAGAACAAATCATCACCATCACTGAAAAATAAAAGCAGTTGCTTTTGAAATTACACACTGAATGTTGTAGATGAAGAAAGGCAACTTAACAGATATCCTTCCTGGTAAAAGGACACTTGCACTTGGCAATGTTAAGAGCTAGCCCCTTTCTTTTATTAATGAAAGAATCAATACAATATTTTTTTTTTCAATACGAACACTAGAAATGCTAAATAAATTATTTTATACTGTTTTGTTATTAATAAAGACAAGTCTGTTTGGGCAAACAAGCATGCATTATTTATGCTAACGTGTTTAAAACTTTGCATACCATGCTACTTCTCATCAGCAATACTCTGCAAATTTAGGTGTGTACACAATTATGTTTTTCTGCTGACATTACCTAAATTAATTTGTGTCATAACCAAGAACAGAGTGAGTTCAGTTCAGTTTTTATTTAAGTGAGGCAACCTCCTTGCTTTCATTTTGCATAAGCCACATAGCAGCTTCCTTCTCAGCTTCCTTCCTCCTGGCTCTTCACATTTTTCCTCTATCTGGAGAAAAATCAGTTACCAGCCAAGTTCCAAGTTTTATATATATATATGTATACATATATATATACACACACACACATATATGTATGTATATATGTGTGTGTATATATGTATGCATGTATGTGTATATATATGTATACAGTTACATATGTATATATATGTGTGTATATATAAGTACATATGTGTATATACATACATAATTTATAAATTAGCTATAAATAGGTCCAGCTACCATAACTCATACAAACTTCCAAAGACAAAATCCTCGAACATCCTGCGCTCCAAACATTTCTGACAACCAAGTGTACCTGTCCCACTTGTTTCTCTGGGCACTTTTCTCCTCTGTAAATAGACTTGCAACACTTCGAGGTCAAGGATGCTTAAAAAATTATTTCTCCCTCCAACCTCTCCATATCCATTATAGCTTTTCACAAAGTCAAGTTTTCAGTGTGTCCAACACATCTTCTTGTTCACTATCCTATAAAATAATTTTCTTAGATGTGGTTCTTTCTTCCTAAGAACAAGCTTTTCTTGCTGTTAATGTGAATACTCATGATTAAGTCTGTTGTTTGTTTTTTGTTTTATTAAATGATCTTGCATTAGAATGGAAGTTCTAGATATTTCTAAAAATCATCAGGAACATTAGAAGCTGCAGATATTTACAGGCTTGAAAGATTGACAGTATTCCTTTAAACACATTTCTTGTAGACTGAGTATCTGACAACCGTTGCTACTGATTCAAACTAATTTAAAACAACTGAAATTCCACAAGACAACTACGTACATTATGACACTGGCATCAATTTACTACGTAAAATACAATGCACTAACATGAATACATTATATCAAGCTACATCACAATACTGCAAAGCCTATGCTGTTGAAAAGCAAGCACATATGAGGTATTTCATGATCATATGGAGTGTGGTCCATGGAAGGACATACAGCAACATGTATTTTAGAACATACAACATAAACAAACGTGCAGAGAAGCAATGGTATTACGCTATTTTTTAACATTAAGCCTCATCCCAAATCATACCAGACATCTGTAACAAAGTGCTAAAATTGATTCAGCTTTTTGAAATTCTCATCTACTGCGTTAAGAACCAGAAAACATTGCTTGTCATCTTATAAAGTTCCATGTCATTTCAGTAGCCACACACATTGAATAAAGGAAAACAACCAGGGTTTTGAATCAAAATCAGGCAGAAAAAATTCATGGGTTTTTCAAAATCTTTCCTAAATGTAGTGATATGATACACAACAGTTTTGTAATGTAATTTTACAGACAAAAGACAGGAAAAGGCAAATTTATTTCATAAAAGAAAACACAATCTGAACACAAATTTTCAATCCAGGAATTTTAGACTCTCATCAGACAATGCAAATCCAAAAGGTATCAGGAAAAAAAAGGCTACTTTGCCAATGCTTTACACTATTAGTTTTAAAAGAAGATGCAGGCAGGAAGAAAGTTTTCTACAATTTGCAACTAAATGAGTAGACTCTTATCCTTTTTAAAAAATACCACACCAAAAAAAAGCTCAAAAAAACTCTCATGCTTATTTTTTCAGGGAGTCGTGGCTGTAGATGAGATTTGACTCAGCAACATTAGACATGGTTTCATTTCCAGCCCTCATCTCATTCACATTTGCAGCCAACTCATTCAAATAAAATCCAGAAGGAATACTTGTCTGCCCTAAACACATCTCACAATGGTCCACAGCAGAGTGTGAGGATAAAATCGGGGGAGAAGCTGGGGTTATTGATGGCGCCATGCCCACCACTCTTTTCTTTCCAGCAGCAGATAAACGGATTGTCACCTCACGTGAATCTCAAGCTGAATGGGATAAGAAAGGCTACTAAAAGCATACAGCCCTTTTGCAGCAATTTCAGCAGCTGGCTATAGAAAGCCTGGCTGAGAATGCACCAGCAGCAAATTTTATAAGCCTGTTAATTCAAATTTGGACAGATTCACACAGAGTAAAACACCACCCACCATCTTTCTGTTCAGGGCTATCTGCAGGTGCTTCACCATTATTCTTATACGCCTACCTGCATCTCTTTAAATATACCCCAATAAGCTGTGATATTTTGCCTTTAGCAAAGTAAAGGCAACAATACACACTAGTAAAAGCCCACATCTCAGCTTACATACCAAGCCTAAAGAAACACAGACTATCACAAACCAGAGAGTTAACAAACTATTATTTGTATTCTCTGCCACTAAAGAACAGCACCTTATTTTGGCCAAAGTGATTTTTCCTATATGAACTTGTGACAATTTATGCTAAGTATTTCATGAATTATATACAGAATAACCAGCTCAGCAACACTCAGAGAGAGCATGACTAATTCCTCACAGATGCAGTGAAGCAGCCACAAAGTTTACAGGCAGTAAGATATTATGAGAAAGTCTATCCTTTTTTAAATTCACTCCACAGATGATTATTCACTTTTAAAGCCTTTTTTTAAAAAACAAAACCAAAAGCCAAACAACAAACAGTCTAAAGCAGAAGTAAAGCCACGTAGGTTCTCAGGAGAATGGGTCCACACTCATTTCAGTCAAATCATTCTCAACAAAGGCTTTGCACTGAAAATATGATGTAGTCTTAAGTATAGATACATAGAATGAAAATCCACATTCAGGAGCTAAAATCCTATTTCTGCTATTAAGTAAGGAGGCATTAACACTAATCTAGTTAAAGATAATTTCTGACACAAGAAGCACAAGCAAAACTTTTCTGGATTGAAGTGAGAGCAGCTCAAACTTACCAGCTTTTTTTTTTCTGAAAAATAACTGATCAATTTTACCAAACTATAAAAGGTGATTAAAAAAGGATGTAATTTTATCTATGTGATAAAACACATTCATTTTCTTTCTATATATGATGAAGATTCTATTTTCCTTACCCTCAAAATCACCAACACTTGTTCCAAAAGTAACATGCCTAAGCACAACACTCAACATTAGATTTCACTTCAAATGATCTTTCAAACATCAGGGTAAAATACTACAAAGTATTTCAAATTCCTACCATCATTTAAGAAGTACATTATCACTCTTTAATATTTTAGTGCCACTGAAAAACTGGGGAGCACTGATCTCAAAGTAAGGAACTGGGCTCCTAGATGAAGTGTACTATGCATTTCGAAGAAAGAGAACATTTCAGCCCAGAAATCACTTGCCTATGATACTGGAAACATACTGAAATTTGAACCCTCTGAGAGTTTTAGTTAAATGAATTTAACAATCTGACACAAGAGAACTTTTAAAATAAACACACTTCCTGATAAAAAAAAATCAGGACAATTGACCAAAGCAATGTTTGAAGAAAGGGAGAATTTTTAACTTAAAAAAAGTTAAGTAATTTGAATTTATTTTCAGCTCTATCACAAGAGATTTCTCAAGCATAAAACAGAGGACATTTATCAATTTGATAATATACATTTTTATCAAACATTGCATCTGATGGATGTTCAGTGTTTATTTACTTTTGTACTGACAAGTGCAACTTAAGTTTAAAAGATGCCACTCAGATCTTCAGATCACTTTGAGTGCATTTGAGGTCTGATATCGGGAAATAACTTTCACATTTTGTTTGGTTTGGTACCATTCCAAGATATGTTGACTTATTCAGACACCTTCCCCCCCTAGTTTGGCAAGCCTGTGTTTCAAATAACGGCCATTTAAATATGATCTGCCAACAAAATCCAGCCTCTTTATACTGAGTCCATAGAAACCACCAGAATGGAAGTCAAGCAAGAAACACCATGCCAAAGCCTTTTTTAGTTCTTTAGTGCTCATCTTGTCACACTCCATTTCCCATTTTACTGACATAGAGGTACTAAACAGTGATGGGGGCCAATTATTTAAGTCAAAATCAAAGACTAAGTCCTCTGTATCACGAAGGAGATACTTGAGTAAAGTGTCTGCCAAACACTAAATATTTGATATATACCCTTTGTTTATAGTTCTCATTTCCTACAAATCACAGGACGTCAAAGCAAGGAAGGTCAATCAAGCTGGGCAAAAGATATTGTGCTGTCAGTAAATTTCACCGTTATATAAGTATTTCTATATCATACTGAGATTGCCAAACTACCAAAGCAAATGCTAGAAGGCAATTTGAGTCAAAATGTTGCATCAGAATTATGATATCACACTCCAAACCCACAAGTAAATTGTTAGTGGACCATACACAGTAAGTTACAATACCTGAGGTTTAGTGCATTCCTGTGAGCCAAAATGAAATGAATGCCATATAGGAGGAAAGGAAAAGATGAACATTATCAGACATGCCATAGTACATTCCACCACTATGAAGATAATGTTAAAATTATGTTAATGAGGGTCCACCATCCCATACAAGTTGGCTCTACTGCAGAAAGCCATGCTGCAACTGAGAGCACTGCATTTAATTTTTAGTTCTTGAAAAGCACACCATGCATCTGCATTTCATCTCTACATTTTGCTCTGCACTTTTAAGATATAGAAAACTTTCTTCAGAAAATACTGTTTGAACCTTCTGAAGAAAAGAGACTACTGCAAATAAAGCATAATAATTTATCAACAGCAAAAATAATAATTCTGCATGCTAACTATGGATTTAGGGTGAGACAGAATATAAGAAAATTACACACTGAAAATTTTGAGGATACCATCGAAGCAGATTTATTACTTTGAATCTCATGTACATAACACCTAAACTAAAACACATCCACATGGAACAGCAAACTTGAAAACAAATACATCATATTAATCCTTTTTCAATTTAATTTAATGCTTCCATCTTTTTTTATCAAAATTAAAAAGTAGAAACAAAGGTGACACCCTGACAGATGCTGATCAAAGAATGGATGGGCAATAAGTTCACAAGATATATGCTATAATATATCTTGAATTACTATGTGTTTCCAAAAAATCCTGCTTTTTTCAGGCAATTTTCCAAGAAATTCAGACCAAAAAAAATGAGGTCAAAGGACATAAAATAGGAAGGGTGAAAAGACAACAAAGCCTGGAACATGTATGGTTAAAGCAATAGAAATAACATTGCTAGTAGAAGTGAATGAGAGAATAATGTCTACAAGATCACCAAATACTGTAAAAATAGGAAGAAATGGACCAGCAGGAAGAGTCTTAACTACATTTTAAAACTCATTTGAGCCTATTTGACTCTATTTACATTGAAAAAAATAATAAAGCCAGTCATATGCATTATATTACACTTTGAAAAGCAACATTTGACTGTAATTATTGTAAATTTTACAGTTTATTTGGCAATCTCTTCCATCTCAATATGAAATCTCCCTTGCAATGGATTTCCCAGCACATACACAAAACCATTATGAACTTGCACAACAGAATAGCACACAATGGATTTTTGCTTTTAGTACCAGTTAAGCTTACAAAAACTCATCAGGCACACCTAAAGCAAAATTTATACAACAGTCAAGGACCTATGAATGCAAATGGCACTATGTAATCTAAATATTGCCCTTCTAGAGTTAGGGACAAATCACACTATGACTGCTAAGCGCAACACACACATCTAAATAATACGAACAAAAGTAATTCTTTCTGTAATTCCTACGAAGTACAATACCACTATTTTAATTTTTTTTTTATTTTCAAAGCAGGCCAGTAAAATGTTTTTTCTTCAAACCAAGTGAACTGGCTCAATTCACATTAAATTTAGGGGTAATTAAAATGGCACTGAAAATTAAACCGTTAAAAGCTGTTGTATAAACAAAACCAAACTGTTGGTATAAAATGTAATTATTCAACTCATGAGGCAAAGCCTGTATAATTAACAGATGTAATCAAACATCTACACACTTACAGACACACACTGAATATACAGTGAACTGGCAAACAAGTCAAGAAGTTAGGGTAAAGAAAGGAAAATAGAAAAAGCTAACAACTGCATTGTACCAAAGATAGCATTTTAAAAACACTAAAGCTCTCATCCTGCAAATTTATACATATATGGCTTACATTGTACAAAATTCAGCCCAATGAACTCAATGAGATTAAATATGCACAAAGTCATTTATGCCTATGCCTTTATGGTTCTACCACATTCAGGGCTTAACAAATAAATGAGAGCCAAAGACAGCTTTTCCAGTATTTTGCTCACAGTTGAAATCAATACCAAACAAACATATTAATCTAACAGAGCTCTTCTCAGTTTAAAAGCCATATAAAATATTTTGTAGAATAAGTTATAATTAATAGTTTCTTTTCATCTCAAGAGAAAGTCTGAAAACATATACAGGTTCCCTCCATCACCCCCAAAAGCAGTCAAGTAAAATGACCAAATGATTTCCTTGATGATGGGCCAACTCTATAGCTCACTAAAACCCAAGTATAAAGGGCAAACACCAGCAGAAGTTGAGTTAAATTTTACATTTAAATTCTGGATTCCAAAAGAAATGACAGATTTCATCCAATTTGGTGTACTGCAATGCAGCACAGTCCTTTTCAGGCAACACCTGTTACCACATACTTGAATGAGTGCTTCACTAACTGACCTTTTAACACAGCACACTAAACTAATTCCATTGTAACTTAATAGCAAAAGGAAATGAGAACAGAATTTCCTTCACAATTTCCCATAACGACTTGAACATTAAATAATAATACATGACATTCACAGTCATAAGAAACATACTTTCAACTCTGAACTAAGATGCAAGTTGCACACATGTTCACATACTGATGGAGCCACATTCACAGTATTTGGAAGGGAAACCTCCCCACAGAAGCACGCTTTGAAGATACCAGCGAGTTTAGCCATTTTGACTGTGTTATTTTCAGTAGTTCCCTCCTTATGTTTTTCTGTGAGCCATAAATACAGACAGCTTACCGTATGGTAGCCTCTAGGTAGAGGTGGCTTCCCCACAGGGTAAGGGTCGACAGTATCAATAATTGTTTGTCGCTCTCCTTTCTGGTTGATTTTCCTAAACCTTCTTCGAGATTGCCTGTGAGATGCTTGACGCTGAAAATATTCCTCATTTTCTTCCATGTAATCAACCTACAACAGACACAAGAGAGTGTGTCTTTTCCCACAAGAGAGAAAAATGTTTCTTGTTTGAAACACAAGAAATCCTATTTTTAAAAAACAGCAGCTAGCTTTGAATTTACCGCATTTTCAGCACTAAGTGTGAAGCCACTACTAAAAAAAGAAGTAACAACATCAGTATGAAAAGCATCACTGAATATGATCACTTTTCAAAAATGACAGAAGAAAATTCCCCTTTCTTCACCCCTTTCTTACACTTGCGCAAATACAAACATTTTACCAATCAATACTTACAGAGAGAAAACTGGTAAGAAAGAACACTTGCCTGTTTTCCTACTAACATCTATTCAACATCTTCCCTGACCAATATATGGCAAAAGCTTCACTCCTCAACAGGCAGCACTGGTTTTATTACTTGAAATATTTTGAAGACATAAAAGAAGAATTTCTAATACAGTGGATCTACATTTAAAAAAATCACTTCCAAACAACAAAAGGGAGAATAAAAAGTACCTATTTGTTATATCCTAATATAAAATTAGTTGTCTCAGTTTCACTGCCTACAGAGTTTGAAGATGACATTACTACACAACAGCATGCTGCAATGAAAATATTTGAACTAATAATTCTGGTTTTCCCAAAAGACAATGATCATTTTGCAGTAATTTGGCTGAAAATCAACATTTCTTCTGTGTTCACCCTACTAACAGAAACATTACTCGAGACTAACAAGGGAATGAGGAAAAAAATCACAGCTTCCAGCACTGGCTATACAGCAGGATTCAGTTAACTCCTGTTATCCAATTCTACCTCCAGAATGAGAGATATTTTATGAGGCACCTTACAATGTTCCTACATATTTTTCAACACGGAAAAGAAACATTAGTCAAAACACTCCTGTGAATTTGCAGCTTACTTGTGTCAGAAGTGTCACATATCAGTCAGCTGATGTCACTCAGTACAGCTTTCAGTGCACTAACACAGAGGGATGAGCACAGTCCCTGGTTCACCAGAAGAGTAGGCAACGCTTACCCCTCTGCATGGAGTATCTATTTCACATCTGACAGTCACGCTCACACCCTACTACACCTCCTGTGTGCCCAACAAACTCTGGGGATAAGATTCTCTCTATTCAAAGTACAATTATTCCTTTGAAAGTCTGATTAAATTTAAGTGTTCAATTTCAGCTTTCCAAAACTGTAGAGGTTTTTTTCTTGGCAAATACATGCCTCTGACACAGCATTATCCATCAGTCCAGAAAATTTCTCGTTGTTTAGTCATCTCCTTTCCATATGCCTATCTTTATATCACTCTTCCTTATAATTTATCAAGGAATGCACATTAAGTATAGACAGATATTCACACAGCTACAACCAATGAAATTGTTTGCTTGTAGAGAACAAAACTGGGACAACAAACCGTCTCCCGAACTTATGGTCAGATATTTGTCACCAGTTTGTGTAACTCACAAATACAATCCCAAAGTAATACCACAATTCACACAAGTTTTATAGAAACTGTGGCTTTTTAGTAAAAAAATGGTTAGTGTCACAGTCTATATTTAAGCTATCTATATATGGCTTAGATGATTGACATGCCTGTATTATGAATTTATCTGTATCTCAGGGACAGGGAGAAAAAAAAAATTAGCCCATTGATTCTGCATTTGTTCAGATGATGCACCCTGAGGTGACAACTAACACTTCTGAGCCTTTGAACCATCAGAGATGATGTTCTGCCACTGGATTACAGCAGATGCTGCTAACAAAATACCCTTCCCTTCACTCGGGAAGGTTGGCAGAACTTAAAAATGTTCAAATTTTTTCTTAAAAACCTCAGACAGCTGAGATTAAATTTAATTTGATCAAGCATTAATTACTTAAACTAACCTGAGATTAATGCTTTGAAGCATCTATGTTTTACCTATAATAATAAAGCTGCTTCAAAAAAAACCCACAAAGTATTCTGTTAACACAAGAAAATTTTCGTTTTACAAGAAATCTGCAAAAGTAAATGTAACAACAATATAAATTATAGGTATGGCATGTTTATTAAAAGACCATGTACAAACAAGAAAACTCTTAAGTCTTATTGGAAGGTGAAGTGTTATCAAAGCTGGTCTGTAAAATTTGAAAGCAACTGAGTGAAAATATTCTTACCACAATCATTTCAGATGGCTCTAAAACAATGCATTCACATCCACGTCTGAAGCTTCCAGCAGAACGCTTGCCAAAACTGAAAAACAATATTTCAGTTAGAAAAGAAATCAGAGCTGTAACACAATTCATAAGCATATTTATCGCTTATCCAGATATGGTAAAGCAGAGGAAAAACATAAATACCTGTGCACAATACAAGTTTCATGCATATGTCCCTTGACAATTAACCGAGACTGAAGGACCCTATGAGCTGTCTATTTTGTATTTACATAGTTCCCTAAGAGTATTTGCTAAATGAGTTTATTAACACCAAAACAGGTGTTAATCAAGAGCTGTCTACTGAAGAGGCACAGTTGATTCTGAACTGCATTACAGAGTTTGATCTAGTATCTTCTGACATTACAGTATTAAGTTTCCTAAGCTATCTGCATTTCTTTAACGAAAGCTAACTGGCCTACCAAGGAAAGAATTAAAAGGCTGATCAACTTCAATTAGCTCTTTTCAACTTAAAATAAATTAATAAAATAAGGAACATAAGTGTATTCCCAAATTGAATAGATGAGGACAAAAGGTTGTTCTGCCCATTCATGAGACATTCCCATCATAGTGCAATAATTAAACAGGATACTATTTTGTTTCCTGTAGGAAAAAGCTGAGAAGATTTTAAATTTTGCTTTCTGGAGTGCTCTGCCTGTATTAGATGAATGTGTGCATTTGCAGGGTTCACTGCAAAGACTCTTCAAAATGCAGATGTGAAGGTGGAACGCAGAGAACCAGTACATAATTCAGTGAAATCCAGGATCTTTGTAGTTAGATCCTTAATCATACGCCATCGGAGTGGAAGAAAGGCAGCCAGCTAAAGTTTGTTTCTGGGGTGTGCGATTCCTCCTCTGGCTAAGAATGCCAGGTCAATGCCAGACCTTTCCCATCACAGACTGGAAAGCAGGACAGACACCAAAATGATTGGAACTTCAGGACCCCTCTTTAAGTTTGCTGTAACCAGTCCACCCTAAAAGAGCTGAGAGCCAATATAACTATTTGGCCTTTCCCTTTCTCCCACTTGGCACTGTGCAACAGACGTGGGAAACCTTCCCAACTGAAGCCCACAGGGCAACATCTTGAAAAACAAATGGAACTCCATAAAATTGTACCATCTGAATTTTAACCAGCCCTGGAATGTGGCAACACACTCAAGCTACAAGGTTTGTGAAAGATAACTTTTTAAAGCTTAAATAAAGCTTTATTTCCTAACTCACAAACTGCAGTTCACATACCATTCAGGACAGTCTATCTAGCCAGTTCATATCTATGCTCCTATCCTGCCTGGCAATTAGTAGAAGTGAACAATTTAACTTGCTACCCCAAAGGCTAATCTCTTGACAACAGCACATTTATAGGCTCAAAAAGAAGGCAGTCAGATATTGAAAAGAAATGCCAGCTGTGCTTATTCATCAAAATAATAATCGCATTTAATGGTACATGGGACTTCTACAATAGAAAAAATTTTCCAGAATACTAAGCCTCTTGAAAAGAAATATTCAATAAAGAAGTCTGTGGACAAAATGCTTATTTTCCTAGAGGCAAACACATGCTTCATCCTACAGTCCAGCAACAAAACACAGGGTTTTTTACTCTACAATACCATCCTGAATTTTATACAATTCCAACTACTCTTAAAGACACCAGAAAATGAAGCCATTGTACTGATTCATTAGACTGTTGCAGAAGTGTCAAACTTATTTTCTCCGCCAATAGCCTGATTCATAGCAGTTTTTCCTTGAAAACAGAAAGAAGGAATAAAGAAATGAGAAAGTAAATCAACTCATTGATTGAAAAACAAACATGCAAAAAATGGTGATTAGGAAGTCAATATATCTGATATTCTAGTTAGAAGCAAACAGAAATATTCTCTTTCCACTTAGAAAACCCATATTGCTGTATTTTTTGCCAACACATTTTTGTAGCCTCAGAGCAAGCACTCATTTCAACAGAAAATGCATATACACTTTTCCACTCCACCATTTCTTCTTCCTATATTGCTGTCGCTAAGTATCAGCTTTAAGCTTCTGTCTGTTGCTAATCACTGCTGACATGCAAAAGTTTCAAGCTTTAGCAAACCCAGTAAAAACAAAAAGCTGTATTTTGGATGTGCTTTCCTATTCTTGAATAACTTGTTTAGATTTCACCTTTTAGCACCAGAGAACAGGTAGTCAACATATTAAGATAGAAGGCATTAATTCAGTTACTATAAAGAAAATTCTCTATTTCTGCCCCCAGTAACACACTGGTTCCCACAGCAATAACTATGCCACTCCTAGACTATTCAGACTCCTATGACAGCATGAAATTTATCAGAGCAGACAGTGCATCACATGTATATATTATCTTTGACCAAAGATCACAAGGCACTTCAGGCTGCAAACCAACTCTCTAAACTTTGTGAAATACCGTAAGAAAGAAGACAAGTAAATCAATGCATAAGAAAATCAAATGACCTTTCAAGTGTTGCAGTTCCAGATTGCCACACCAGCTAAACCTCCTGATTTCCAATCTGTGTTGAAAATTCATCACCAGTGAAAAATTCACATCATCGGTGAAAATTCGGGAGCTCTCTTGTTACTGTCCACTACCTCTGGGCACTTCAGAATTGTCCACCTCTGACTGTGTTAAACCATCCCTCGCAGTATTGCATACCATCTCTTGCAGACCCACACTTGAACAAAGGTTTTTGTTTGACATGCAACTCTGAGAGACAACAGGCATCTTAGGGCATTGCTAATCCTGCTGTTTCAATTCATAATACTGGCATCAAAAATCAGTAAGTTGTATCTGAATTCATTTATCAGAGTTTTCCACAAGAGCAAAAATAAAAGACCAAAAAAAATGAACTTCAGTGACACTCTTCTCCAAAATCCCTAGCTGCAGTAACTAGCCATTCAGTAGAAGAAGCCACCAAACAAACTTGATTTAATTGACAAGTTATTTGAAACATTAGCATGCAATAAGAAGCAGCAAATACCCAACACCAGATACAGTCTGTTTGGCATAAAAAAACCCAAACTGTAAAGCCTTTTATAAAATTTTTGATTATGAGAATGTGAGGCAAAGGAAAAGGTTGCCCAGAGAAGGTGTGGGTGTCCTATCCCTGGAATTGCTCAAGACCAGGCTGGATGGGGCTCTGAGCAAGCTGGTCAAGTGAAAGGTGTCCCTGCCCATGGCAGGGCATTTAGAACCCAAACCATTCTGCGATTCTCTGAAATACCAGCAGAAAAACTTCATACAAGGGACCACATGCAGGCATGTAAACTGGCTTGAGGCATGTTAGGTATCACACAGAAACAGTACCAAGCAAATAAACTTTTAGTGGAAGGGCTGATAGAGCTGATATTAAGAAGAAAATCTATCTCAGTAACCTTGACTAAATGTTCTTTACAAAATTTTGATGCCAGGCTTTCCACAACAAGTCAGTTTGACTATCCAGATTTCTCACAAACTAGTCTACATGAGTACTGGCTAGCTAAAGTACAATGCAGAGAGCCTTTATTAGCAGGTTTCAACAGATAGGGGCTGTGACAAATTTACTCCTGCCCTTGCTATAGTGTGAGATAAGCCTGCACATATAGAGAAATTGAGCTTAAATCCCATTTTTGTTTTTAAAACGCAGTAGAGAATTTTACATTATATACACTTCACATTTGGTTGTATCACACCATTCCTTAATCATTTAAATCAAAATTGTCTTATTAAGCCTTATTAATTTCAACTCCTAAATACAGCTTGTTTGCAACTACTAAGTCAATGTTACACCTGAAAGAATCACAGCTTTGCAACTACTTTGTCTAACTGGTGATGTGCATAAGAGAATTTCACCAAAGAAAGCCAAGGCAGTTTAAAGTTATCTTTCCAACTGTAGCTGTTAATGTGGGACGCAGAGGTTTGAACAGTAATTTAGAAAGCCAGAAGGGCTGCCTCACCTAAATTCTCCAGAGAACCTTCTTTTGCAGCAGCTTTACCAACACTTTTCTTCCCTGCTACCACGTAAGCTCTGACTTGAGGTTCCCTGAGTATTAAGCTTCACAGATGCTCACCTCAGTACCTGTCCTAGATATAATTTCACTTCTGGAGTCCTTTTTTATCACAGTACTTGTATTCCCATAAGGATACTGAATGTATGATGTGAATGTAAACCTACTTTAATTTTTTTTTAAAAAAACAAAACTAACCAAAAACAAAAAACCAAAGCCAGACACAATCAACACTACTTAAAGATACACAAAATAGTACTATTTACAGGAATCCACTTCACAGTAGACAGCTAGGTATTTTCCTCAAGCAACTCCCCCATAACTATACTATACTATTCCTTTAAACAATTGACAAAAGTCTAATTTCCCACTTGACTATTCAAAAGCATTATTTCCAAATAAAGTAGTTAGTATTAAAAAATCCGTTTTCTCACTATGTGTATTTAAAAGCAGGCATTTTAACCCATGAAAGTAGTTTACAATTTCATTTGCATTTTAATGGGTTCTTAAATTGAATTTACACTGATCAGAGATGACAGTTCCCTTTTCCATAAGCGTATCTTACTACATACATACCTCAGCTTACAACTTGTTATACTGAAAACATACACAGCTGGCTAAAGAACAGAGGTATCAGGTTTCAGGTTTCATGCTTGTTAACTGAAGATAAGTTTTATGTGAAAGTTAAAGGTTTCCATGTTTCCCGAATTTACACTCTCAGTTTTTATTTAAAAAAAACTTTACTATTATAAAACTACAGTAGTATAAATATGTCAGTGGCTAACAGATAACAAGAGAATAACTGAGGACCACTGTCTGCACATTTATCCCATTCAAATTTAATAGATTTACTAATAAAACAAAACAACAAAGTACTTCAATTAAATGAAACATCTAAAAAGCCACAAGCAACATATGAATTTTTATAAGCACTTACATGTAGGAACAGCCAAAAACTTGCAGGTATTGAGGTGACTTGTTCTGTTCTTTCTCTTATCATCATGATATTGGAGGACAAGGCAGTTTTCTCCAGACATGACCCATCCATTTCCCCGGGGTCCCCAGACATTCTCACACACACACACACACACACACACAGATGCTCTTCTCAAAGCTCGCAGGAGAGGCAGCAGCTACTGAAGAGGGAATGCTTCTCTATCAGCATTCAGCCCTGTCCCCTTGCCCTGGGCCTCCACATTCCTGTTTTCACGTCAACCCAGCTCCCAAATGGAAAGTTATTTCTCAGCACTGGAATGTAAATGTATTCATCAAAAGTGATGCAGAATCTGAAGAAAACTTGACAACACCAAGGAAAGGGTTTTCAGTGTGAAGCACTTTTCTTTCTTTATCTTAAAGATCAAAGATCACTCATAGAAAACTCCATTTCACTAGTGACAATTATTTTGCAAAAACGACACACAAATATTTAGTGTTTCCTCTACAGTGTAACCTTAACTTTTATTTTTTTTTATATTCCTACATTACATTAGCTTAAGGTTTTAGTAAACCTAAGCCTCACAAAGAAAGCTCCACAAAGCATGGTCATCTCTATCGTGCACATTCTTCAACATATAATACTGTTATAGTTTTATGCATATGTAAATGAAATATTTTGAAAAAAGCTGCTGGTTGAGAATAAAATCTATTTAATTGACATTTCCTCTGAATCAAAAACCATATTCTATTTAGACATGTTTTAATGAAAGGAAAAATACAAGTAGCAAATTTTCTTGTTTCTCAAGTTCTTAGAATTTTCCAGGGTATATATGTATGCAAGCAAATAAGTTCCATACAGGTTTTACTTTTTTTAATAACAAAATTTACTATATAATTGAAGTAGAAATGTAATGCATGAATATTGCAATGATTTATGCCATAACTCTATAAATCAGATATTCAAAAACTTTCTTTGTTCTGAAGTCTTCAAATTGGATGTACAATGGATTTAAGATCATTGCTGTGCAATATTTACCAATGCAGACATCTAAATACACATGGAGATTAAAGTAAACATTATCCCTCTCCCACCTTCACTGCAACCAATCCTTATCTGTTCAAGGCTGTACATTAATAAATCCATAAGCACAAGGCTATGCACAGTTCAGTTTAGTTTCTCAAGCTTTTAACATATTCATTATAAAAATGGATCTTAAGATACATAAACCCAGTATTTCAAAGCTCTTTTTGTGAAAATTACATTGCTTCAGTTGACATCTACATTTAGAAGAATCACAGAAAACTACCAAAATGAAATGCAGAGGTATTGCATGAAGCATATTTAGAATTTGAAGTTATGCAAGCCTAAGTGTCCTCATTTGCTCTTAGGTAGCTCTCACCCTGAAAATGCTATTATTACCACCACCACAATTTACATTCAAGGGCTCTTTACGGCATTTCTAATCTTCCCGGTATCCTCTAGTTCTCAGTATCAGAGCAGAGAGGCGTTCCCATTCCACTGGATGGATCATGTGCTGCATGTCCCACCTGCACACGCCACTTCCCCACAGCACAGGCACCTGCTTTCAATCACTGCATCAATTATTATCTGATGATACAGAAGGAAACATGAGCAGAACGTCTGGACTCTGAAAAATCTTAAAATCAAATCTTGATATAATAATCAACATTCAGCTTCCAATAACATCAAACTGATATTTAGCTAGATTTAATTCTAAAGCAAACAAGTCCCACACAATTCCTTGATGAAATATAGAGCACTATTAAGTAGATGTCTAGATGGGAAACAAAATGGGGACTATTTTCCATCTGCCATTTAGAGAGGTAGTAAGGGATTCAGTCAAGTTTCTCCTCATGTATCTTATTCATTAAAAACCACCATATTTAATTTGGTATGTCCAGATTAGAATGAAAAGCATCACTCCCTCCATATGGTTTATTCTAGCCAAGCTAGGTTTAGCTGGGTTTCACATCAAGGAGCTTAGAAAACCCAGACCTCCACTCAATTCATCCTTGCCAGGGATGAAAAAGAAGAGAAGTTACAATTAAGAAGCTCATATACACACACAAGCCATTCCCAGGGGAACGCTTAAGTGTTCTTCTGATGAAAACTAAATTTGGCGTGGCCATTTTCTGACCCCTCAGAAAAAAAGACAGAGCTCTTCATGCATGCAGAGCCACTCTAACGTGAACAGCACTCCACTGGGATGATGCAAGCAGGGAAGGCAGCAGCGGGTTTCCCCACACTTAGAGCTGCACACTGGAAACTATGAAAGCAAGAGCTTGTCAACTAAAAGACAGGGCATCATTATACAGAACATCAAATTATCTGATAATATAGGCTGACTTCTCTGATTCTCATTTGAATTAGTGCCTGTCTTTTAGGAAAGGCAAGTAAAGATGCAAGGGAAGCCCAAGCTGCTTTTGACTTGTAATAACTATTCTTTTTAATTAAAATGTAGTGGTCATCTACATATCAAAATAATAACTAGATTATTAGCTTTTTTTTCCTTTAACTTATTTAATTCCTACAATGTTATTCTATTTATAGAAATTTTTTTTCAGCAAGAGCAAGTAGCTGCTTTACAGAAATGCTTTTCAGTTGAAAGGAAAATTGAGATGCTGGCAAGTGGAATATAAGTTGAAGAGGCATTTGCAGACCTGTCACTACTTGCAAATCCTGGAGACATGAGCTCACTGCATACCATGGATAAGCATGATTAGGCTTATCCAATGTCATATGATAGCTTAGATGTTTACAGTCTCAGATACAACAGCTCATGTGTCAGGGAAGGGACTGACTTGCGATATCACAGCTAAGTACACGCCACTTAATAATACCTGGGAGGAGTGTTTCACAGGAGAAAAAAGCCTCAGACATCACTACAGCTCCTTGCTTGACTTGGGACTGAACCACCCGCTGCCCGTGGGGGAAGAGGAATCATGGTGCCAAGGATAATAACCCTGGTGCTGCAGCAGGAGGGTGCAAAGAGCCCAGCAAGCCAGACAGAGAATGCCTGATGACTAACCAGACCGTATTAAGTTATAGAATAAGCACATTTATAGTAAATTAATGCTTTAAATAACTCCTGCTAAAAATGTGTAGAAGTTAATTTAAACTCCAGCTGAAAACTTTAGTAAACCTCATCAGTATTTTGAATGCTTTTAGTTAGCATCCTTACAGATGACAGACTATAGTGATTTATCTATGTAATACTCATAGGGATTTAATTCTTATGCAAATGCAACCCAGATCAGAGGTTGCATTAATCTGCTAATTTATAGCTGACTACTGAAAGCACTTCAAAAGAAGTTCCTGAAAACCCACAGTGAATAATTTGAAATTAGCTAGATTCTGGAGGTTTCCTTCCATAGTCATGACTGCTTTGCCTCAGTCAACCCTGAAATATACACTTTACGATCTTCACACAGTTTTTCTTTTAGAACAGACTACTCTTTTGAAAAGTGAGGGTAATTTAAAAATTTTACCTGGTTAGCAGAGTGAGTATGGTAGCAAGTCTGACTAGTTTAGGTAAAAAAATTTTAAAATTGTGGAAGGGTTCACATTTGTTGCTGTTCACTTTATCTATTATACTGTTACAATAAAACTAAAATATTAAGCTGAAAAATGGTTAAAAACCCAGACTGAAAAAGTGCTGTTAAGAAGAACAAATTGTTTTGCAAATTTCCTGTAAAAAGGGTAGATGCTCAGGGTCCTTATAGCAGCAGGTGATCCTGGATACTTTTCAGGCTAGGATACCACTTAGTGTTCTTTTACAACTCTTTTATATATACTAAACAAAAGAAACGTGCTGAGGCCATTTTCCTGTTGAATTCAAGATCTATGTTCATAAACTATATACACAACTACATAAACAAACATAACTGGAACCCACTAGTAGAGGCAAAAACAAATTTAGCTTGTTGCAGCAGTTCAGCTTTGCAACATCTCTAGTAGAGAAAGCTAGAAGGCTGGTACCTCATCCGAACACCCAGGAATAGATCCTTTGGGAAAAATTATCCTTATTTTTACATTAGAAGTTCTCATTTTATCTCGGAAAACATTCAAAGGATGAAAGTATTTTTTCCTAACCTAATTTTTTTCTTATTCCATTAAATAAATAAATAAATAAATGGTTTGAATAAAGACAGCTTTGCTTATGCTTCATGTTAATGACGTCTGTGTTGCCATGGAGATTCCTGTGACATCACAAGATCTACATAATGGTTTCAAAGAATGAGAAGTTGTTGGAAAACATTACTTAAGAGGCAAGACCTTGTCTAAACACAGCTTGGCTTATTAGCATTCATGAAATTCATTAAAACAGAGGAGTATTTTTCCAATGTCATACAAAGACTTTAGATATTAGTTTCTAAACGAAGACTTTTTATATTGAATAATACATAATAAGCATTTTTAAGTCCCCATAGAGACTTTCATAATTAAGGTATTACAAATTGTCAGCTTTTTTTAATTACTAAAATAACTTGACTTGTCACCTAGGTTTTTGGAAGTAAAATAAGACCATACATATTGGCATTTTCCACACACACTTACATTCCTAACTCATTCGATACAAATAATTCATTCACATGGAAAGCTAAACACATTACCTCAATAACGAGTTTCCATAAATCTGTTAGTGTAAAAAGCAGATATATTCAAGATAAATTTGTATATTTGTCAATGAATAAACAAAGTAAGCCAGTGGAGTAGTAGTGACAATTTTGTTTTAGTTATTTATATTATAATTTGAAAATAAATTATTCCTCACTTAACATGTTACTCAATGTCTTGTATCCCTGGATTTGTTTTTCAGAAACATTTAAAAGTTCTAGCATCAGCTGAAACAAAACTTCCAGACATTTTCAAATCTTCTAAAATATGGAGTAACATTTCATTTGAAAGACGATTTGCAGAAGAATTACAGTAGTGGAATCATGCTAAGAATCAAGATAATAGCTCAAATTCCTTCTAGTTTTTCTACAGTCCTCCAAATACATAAGTAAACATTACTTCAGCTTATCAAGATTGTCCTTCAGCAAAATTAAGTTTATGAAAGTTTAGAACCTGTGAGTTTCACATGAGGCAAAGAAAAGGCAGTATTCTGTCCCCTCTCTCCACATGGCTATACTTCTTTTGGTATTCTTTATGCAATTTTTGCACAACAGTTCTTTTTGTTGTTATTTTGAGGTAAGCAGGGAGCAGGTTATTTCAGTTCATTACACTTAAAAACCCTGTCCAGATTCTGAGAGCACATAAAACAAACATAGTCTTTCTTTTGACCTCAGCAAGAATCTTATAATGCAATTTTCCCAAATAACTGAAGGGGGGTTTGATGTTTTGCAGGTTTGTACTAAAACTCAGAAACTTAAGTACTATTAAATTGAATCAGAGGAAATCTTAAATCAGAAGGAACAGATTACATAATAGGTCACCTCACCAGCTGCAATATCAACTGTGAAAAAGCAAGGATTTCCTTCAGATGGATACCTTTAATTAACAATGTAAGCAGTAGCAGATACCCTGATATAACAGGTGTCACATTTAACTTTTAAATAACTGTTTACTTTATTACAGAGAATTTTCCCCTCCTTAGTTTCTCAGAAAGAGTTTGCAATTTTTTCCACATCCCCATTTGTATGCAAGCAATTTGTTACCATTTCAGAAAACAGCTTTTTAATATTAAAATCAAGACTGAAATTTTAGAAAGAAAATACGAGTATGAGTGAGAACTGTTGAAATTAAATATATATCACATAATTATAATGTACAGAAGAGCAGCAAAAGCAAAGATGAACAATGTTCCCAAGATTGGTTAGATGTTGTTCTCAATTACTTCAAATTGTGACATGCTCCATTAGATACACTAATGCTGGGATTAGAAAGGTGCCTCTAGCCAATGAGACACAAAATAAGCTAAAAAGAAGAGTCAGCAATGAAACCATACTGTTTCAAGGCCAGCTTTTACTGCAGCACATTTTAGAAACCAGGCAATCAACTAAACACCAAAATTTTTCAACTACAAGAATACAATATCTTCATGAAAAAAGTGACTGTTTTCAATGGAATAGATCTTTTTCACACCCAGCCAAAAGGGAAAAAAAAACCAAAACAAAACAAAAAAACCCTACCACTATTCAAGCACATTTTTTCAAAAATCAGTCATAGTTTTAACCCAAACTTTCCAACATTTAAAGAAATGGGATGTGAGAATATGTATGAGTCACAGTTGTCAATGATTACATTTCCTCTATCAGCTACCTTAAAGGATTCTCTCTTTTCCTCTCCTTTCTTTCTGCTCAAAAATTATGCCCCATGAATCTAGGTTGTTAAACCCTTCTGCTTAATTTTAATTTTTCCTTAAGGTCCTTTTCAGTTACTTTGAGCTATTAAGATACATTCATACTTACACAGAAAAATTCTACTGCCTGGGGTACCTCAGATTTGTTTCTCCTTAGCATTGGCTATATGCCACTGAAAAATTTTCATCATACTTATTCTGTGTAACAAATGCAAAAACAACCTAAAGTGGTTCACAGGCAAAACCCTCCATAAAAGCAGTGGTCTGGATTTATAATGTTACATGCTTTGTTTTTATGGTCTATATCACAAGTGTAATTTTGTCATTAGATACCTTTAAGTATGTTCACACAGCCGCAGTTTCAAAGGAGAAGATAAACACCACTGAAGTGAATAAAGCGCAACATAAGAAAAGCCTAGCTTCTTATTTTAAATGTACCAACAGTAGCAAGAAATGTCATCTTGACTCAGCTTAAAGTGACCATGAGTGAAACAATGAAAAACCAAAATAAGGACTCCTGAATCTACACCACCAATTAATGGTGTCTCTCCTATAGAGAGCACATGAAATTGTTCTGAACATTCCACAAATGCCACTGAGCACCAGCAGGTGATCCACACCTTCTCAAGTCCATCATCAGGTCTTTTGCACTGAAAGAGAGAAATCTGTAGCTCTAAATATATACATCTAGCAACTGGTATGTAGTTTGATTTTGTGAGAGCTCCTGAAGTTTGCTTTTCTCCTGCCAGGAGCATTTCCATGCCTGAAAGCCTCCCTCTCCTTAAGAGGAATCAAAACAACTCAGGCTCACTGAAAACATATTCAGGTCATTTGACTCTTTCAGCATCACTGTTATCTTGTCATTACAAACTTGGAAGAAAGCCTGGTAGCACCAGACACACAACACTAAATTTCTATTTTTGTTTTCAAAAGATGCCAGCGTCATAGATTAAGTCCCTTAACATTTTATCAGCTCTGCAAGAACAAAATTCCAGTAGCACTGAAATATGACAGGAACAACACCAGACATGTCAATCTCATCATTTAGGAACAGTCTCCTCTTCTATTTCCCAACACCTCAGACACTGTCATGATCAATTTGAGGCCTCGATGCACTTTTCAGTTACTCAGCAGAACAGAAGATGGGTGGGATGAAGGATAAATTACCTATAAAAATAATTTTAAGTGTTCCAATTCAAAAAAACCTGTAGACCATTTTTTTTCAAACTCTAAGGACAGTTTTGGATGACATGTATGCAGTCTTTTGGGTAGATGCAGACAGTACAAAGCAATCAGTGTTGATTTCTTAATGTCTATTTAAAATTCATTGTGAGTAATTCATGATAGCCACACAGTCATAAATAGAATGACATCGCTGCTGCTTCCAACTTCTTCTTCAGCTTATGATCTCAGTCTTTCCTGGATTAAACCCTAAGATCACACTCCATGCTTCAGTTTCAATTGATGGGACTGAAACGCTGAACCAAGGCATTCAAACCAGACAGGGGCCAAGGCAGCAGAGGGGTCAGCCCACAACAGTCCCCCACTCTGTGCCTTCCCCCACCAGCCCTTAGTGACAGTCAGGAGCATGGCTTCAGAGCACCACCAGCTTGATACAGGTATACCAAAACCACAAACAGGTCACAGGAAAATCCAGCAGCAGCAAAAAAGTGATGTTTTCTATTTGAGATGGAGAGTTCCAAGGGCAAACTAAATCCAAAGCATAATCAAGTAACTTCTTAAATAGATTTGAAACTATAACCACGAGTTGTTTTTCTCTACAAAGATCTAGTGCATGATCGTCATGTTTCCTTAGCCATAAGCAACTCAGAACCTGGAAAAAGCTAAATAAGCTCCACACAGTTCTTGATCAGCTCCCTCTGCAGTTTAAACAACTAAACTAGCAATTCCCAAAAGTACAACTCTCGGCCTCTCCCAAGTCCATTGTTTTAAAACTCTCAGTTTCCTGCTCAGGGAAAAAAAAAACCAGCCTTTTTAGGGGATTTTATCATGGTTTAAATATTTGTGTATACTGATCACTCTCTTTCAGTTAAAACCCCGGTTTCATTCTGTTATCTCAGGTTTCAGCCAGTAATAGTAATTTTTAATAAAGACTAAGTTGCAAATATATGAGTCATATACTGAGAGAAGGATTTTATCATCGTGATTAAACCTGTAAGTGTAATTTTACTGACTCAAAAGATTAGTCAAGGGCTGTATTCAGAATATAAATACACCATCAGGTAGATATATGTAAACCACACAAAACAGCATGATCCAGACATCACAAAAATTAGGAAGTATGTTTCAGATAAATCAAGCTGTATATATGCATATAGATAGCCAAGGGCTCTGCTCCAGCACCATTATACTCACATTCATTACCTGTCAAAATAAAAGAGCCTGCCAAAATCCCTAACAAATTTTATCCCGAGAGGTTACTTTCGTAAGTTAATGAGAATACACTCGGATGAGGACAAAACATTTCTGCACAAACTGAGTTTTGCTATTCCTTTATACACATTCAAAAGAAGTCCATAATTTGTTCAATGACTCTCCAGCACAATTAGATATTCCATTCCATTTTTAAGCTGTTTTAGTATGGGAAAGACCAGAGCGCTAAACCATCAATATTTAAACAGATACATTCCTTTTAATTTTGAAAATAGTAAAAAACAGATGTTCTCTCACCTTCCAAACATAAATCTTTTAATTAGAGGAAAAAGCTTAAATAATTGCTCTTGTATGTAAAATTTGTGAACTTGCCAAAGGGAAAGCATCTCTCCATCACCATATGAGGCCGTGAGGGAAGAACTGGTTGGATGTTGCAGCTGAGAGGGAAAAGAGGCTACAGCAAGTAAAGAGGAGATGAAGGAGTAGTGAAAGCCAAGTGTAAAGCCAGGTTTGCAGGTGGCAAGTCAGCATCACACTATGCCCAAGCAGCACAGCACACACTACCCAGACAGTCTGGGAAGCATTCTAGGAGAAAAGCAGGAAAACCCCAATACCAGAGCCTACTGGTCTGAGAAAAACTGCCCAGCAATTCTGTATTTTGTCGCTACTAAGAGAGAGCTGCAACCATCCTCTGTTGTGGAGGCCAGCAGCCAGCACGAGGTGAGCTCTGGGAGGTCTAGGAGACCTTTTGGTACTGCAGCTCCCATTTAAGTAACACAAAAGAATCAAGTAGTGTTTACACCAGAAGCAAAGTTCTGGTACAAAAACCACCCAGGAAGTCCAAGCAAATGATCAAACGTGGTGAGAGCATGGAGCAGACCAAGGGAAGCTGAAGGCCGTTCCTAAAGATGTTTTGTGGGACTGTCCTATTGTTGCTGCCAGTGGCCATACAAAAACACAGGAGAGCCAGGACAGTCCTCAGGGAATTGTATTTTCTGCTCATCTGTTTTCTGGAGTTCATACATAAACCTCATCCTACCATGTGAGCTGCTTCAGGGTGCAGATGTCCAGGGGAAATGATGAGGGGACTGACTGTTAACTTGTGCTACTTTGATGGTCATCATGGGAGGAAAGAATTAAGGAAGGTTTAGTTTCACCATAATATATGCCTGATACATTAAAGTAAAGGAAGAAGTTTGTAAATATTAATAGTAAAACTGGGGGGAGGGGGTAGGAAGGAAGAGGGATGATCTCCACATTAAACTGTCAAAATAAATTTCACTGTTGTAATTTACACATATGAAATAGGAGAATAAGATTAAGCTTTACCTTAAAATAATTACCACCAAATAAATGGCAGCTTCAATTGTTCAGAGCACAATTCTTTAAAACTGGGGATTGTATATTTTCCCAAATAATAAGTTAATAAAATCCAGCCTTATCTCATGAACACTACCTGCTAGCTGATGGCTTGGCCTTTGAACAAAAACAAGGTAAACTATATTACAACAGGGAAATAAAATTAAAGTCATGCTATTTTCAAAAAACAGACATGGTTTAGATGTTAAAAGTTTCCAAAACAAAATACTCAATTTAGGACTTCATGTATTCCAATATGCCATCTTGAACAACTCATTTTTTAAAATTTGGAATTAAAGACTTGTCTGGTACCTAGTTACAAGTAGCTTTACAAGTCACCCAGTACATTATAAAACTTTTGACAGTCAGCTACTGCCCAGCCATCATTCAATGAATGGGCGCTTGAGAAGGTCAGGAAGACAGGCAAGGGGAAGGACGCAGTCTGAGCAAGATCAGCAGTCTAGAGAACCTATCCAAAGGGATTTACTACAGGTGCATGGGGCAGGCTGACAAAAAGAGAGAGAGTATTTTTAAAGTGGGGGGGGGAGGGGGAAATGAAGACTTTTGGATTGTGAGATGCTTAGGGATGAATTATGTTTGGCTCTGGGAAAAGAAAGTTAAGGAAATGAGAATTTTCTGAGTCAATCAGATTTGGAGAAAGGAACACCTTTCTTTCTACATATTTGCTTGCTCCTACACAGACTTCTTGACTCCATCCTGCTCTCTTATTCACAAGCATCACATGTTGCAAAACAATTCCCTAGTGGCTTTTTGGATGGGCAAAGATAAAATGGATTAAACCAAAAAAACTCCACGCTAAAATAGTGTAAATATTAATTTACCACTGCAAATTTAGTTTACTCAAATGACAAACAAAATCAAAATTAGATGATCTCTACTTTGTAATGTTTTGGTATCTTCCTATCACTTGATGTCAGTGACTCATGAGGATGTGCTCCACTTGCTAAACCCTAGCCAGTTCATTTTAACAGTAATAGGACATCAAGACTCACAAATTATGCAATGCTCAAAAAGGCCCTTGAAATCGTTACTCCCTGTATATGTAAAAAGTCAGTTTCAGCAAACACTTATCCAGTAACCATATTTTGTTTTTAGAGTCCAGAATACCACCCTATCGGTTCTTTCTGGACAGCAACCTTTCCAGTAGGTCTCACTCCCTTTTTTCGACAGGAATGTAAAATTTTACTTTGGCATTTCTGCTTATCAGTCTCTTCTGCCCAGTATGTATAACTGAGCAGCTTGTTATTTCTCTCCCAGCAGTTCACTGGCAGCATAAGTAAAGCTGGAAAACTTAGTTTTCTTCTCAGACCATTTCTCTACTAAATGAATAAATCAGTAAGTCATGTATTAGCCACCACTATTCTAAACCAGAAGTTTAACCTGGGTGCCCTCCCACTTTTGCCAAGTTTCTTATTCATGGATGAAGCCAAAGCCCAACTGCAACTTTCTCATTTACAAAGAAAAAATCTTGATTAACCTTGTCCTAAATTTTAATAAGGCTCTCACCTACCCTTCAATTATTACACCTTCTAAGCACAAAGCCCCTCACTAGAATGCCTCTGGTTTTACTCTCCAGAAATAATTTCTATCTTACATAATTAAAGTTTCTTAATTTTGCTTTCATGGACTTAAGTTATCTTTGTTAATTAACAAATTGTCTCTATTGTATTTGCTTTCCAAGACACCAGCTTTGACATCCACTTGACTTCATCCACAACTGTGAAACCTATTCTTATGCCAAACTCCATGCCTGTACTTCACTAAGTCAATCAGACACCAATCCCAGATGCCATTTTATGCATTTCTCCATGTGAACAGCCCTTAAATGCTCTGCTTATTGTGACAGGATTTGTAATTTTCTGTTGATTCTACCAGGAACAGTCTCAAGCTCATTGTTTATCTTATTAAATCCCACCTCTCTTCAAGTGTCCGGTGAGCAAGGCACAAGCATTGCTGTATTTCAAAGGAACAGAAGATTCTTGCCATGGACTATACACAACCACCCCACATTAATTCAGATACTACATGTCTCTTCTCCTGGTATCTAAAGGTAGCACCTTTCTGCCAGCTTTTTTTCCTGGCACTGCCTGCTCAGGGATGACATATGGGACAATTTTCACTCTGCCAGAAGTAGGGGTCCTATAAGCTCTTGTTGTGCTACTTTTTATAATAATCAGTTTTGCACCTTTAGCATTCAATAGCACATCTAATACACCTTTTGATCAGCAGTGCCTGACAGACACAAGACATTTGACCGCACCAAGAACATTCCACCATCATCAAATGGAAGTCTCAAGACTTGCACTGCTCTCCCACTGATAAGCAGATTTGAAGATCTAATACTTCATATGCCAGCCAACACTAGCCATGAAGTGGTTTCCCACCATTTAATAATGTTTTCCAGTGCTTTAATTATCATTATAGCATACAGAGACAGGTCACTCTCTCACTCTGCCTTTCACAAATTTTATTACACGCCATAGGCTTCAAAGGAGCCTTTTAAAGTAGTCTGAACAAATATGCATATAACCAGTATTTTAAAATAATTCTGCTCTGCTTCCATTAAAATGATCAAGCTCAGTCACTTTAGTCGAAAATCCCTGCAATCACTTGCAATTTTTTTTCCATACCTCAAAGTATATATTTTTTTTTAATGGAGCAATATAAATTTTGAGTGCCTTACACTCAAACTTTTTTTTGTTCCCCCGTGTAAGAAACTGCTCTTCATTGCAAATCCATTTGCATGAAGCACAACCTTAAACAGAAGCAGCAAAACCTGCAGTAACGTGATCTAAGCTTATGCTAAAACATGCACCAAACACTTGTGCACGGTAAGTAAAGCCTCAGGAAAACATCCTAAGCTCTAGTGCATCCTATGAGTTGGAGTTTGATTCCTCACAGGAAGAGACTACCCAGCACTTCACTCCATTTTTCAGGTTTTTTGGTGGTTTTTATTTTTTAAATTGACAGTATCTGCATTACTCTTTGGACAGTTGTACACTGTCCAAAAAGACGGGCTTTCAGTTCTAGCTATGGGCACAAAACCATTACCACAACTAGTAAAGGCAGGAGACTTGTATTTATATTTGTTCTGTGTTTCAATAAATGTAATACACTGCCTTTTAATTCTAAAAATTCTCTACATCTCATGACTTATGTTTAAAATACAGAATGCAGTACATTCATAGCTGACATACCTGCTCCTTGGAAGAAACATGGATTCTTTAATGAAGACTGAACCAGACAGCAGGATATACCAACAGGTACCAATATCATCAGGGCTGGAATAATAAAAAAAAATAAAAAATAAAGATGACACAGTTTAAAACACTTAATTTAAATTACTTACAGCAGTATCAAATTTGCACTACAAAGAACATCAAAGAGAGGCAAAAATGCTCCAAATTATGGAAGGAAGCCACAATTCATTTATTTACAAAATAATTCCATGAAACGATTCTAATTTCCATCTGCAAATATATACATTATTAGAATGCCTGATTTCATTTACTTGACTTTATTAAAAGCATCTATCTATCTATCCATTTGGTAACATCCCAATTCAAATCAAATATAACTGTAAGTGATTAAAATGAGGCCAAGATACAATAAATATACTGTATTGTATTCTATCGCAAGCATTAAAGAAGAATGGCAGTTCTTCAGCTCTTGCTGACAAGAACTGTAGCATCTTTCCCTCTACAAATAAAGCATCCTTTCCCAATACTAGCCATCCACTTCTTTACCCTTTCCTCAAGACAGAAATTTTCCTTTATGCATCAGCATACCTTTCTACAAGATACGAGATCATTGGAAACATTTGCAGATGGTAAACCTACATCAGATTGGTCAGTCATCCTTATCTGCTGCTACTCAGCCCTGCCCCTTTCGTGTCTCTTCCTGGCACAAGAATGAATTCCCAAAAAAAGGGGCAAAAATTTTCTTTTCCCCTCTCTTCATCCTGTAGAGAAACTGGGTGAGTTAGACTTCGTAGCCAAGGCAGAGTTCATTCTACTGTAGATTCAGATCTTGCTTCTGGAGTAATACAAAATCTTTTTCACGTGCTTAGACTCTTTTTGGATACTTATTCAAAGTTTAAGCTTAAATAATGTTTGGATGGGAAAATAAAATAGATTAAGGTTACTATAAACAGCTACAGTAGAAGTCTCATTCCATGCTGACAGTCAGCTCTGAGAATATCTCTACTGTACTTGGGTTTTTACCACTCCTGCTTCTTCCAGAGAACCTCACTAATTGAATTCAAGTGCATCATTATGAACTGCATGAGCATTCTTATCACAAATCACATCCTTAGTGACACTAAGAGATGCAGATTACTTAATTAATTTGTAGCACCTTCATTTTTTAAAATTACACGTCTCAAGTCTTTAGCAACAACTAAGTCTAACTTCAAGCAAGAACAGCCCACATCTTTTGACAATGATGACAGCATAGTATTAAAACCTAATGTTAAACCTTAATAGGCAATGTACATGGTAGCAGCATGTTTTTCATTTGAAGAACTTAAGTACATACACAGTGGTCCTCAAAACAAAAGAGCTAGCCTAAAACAGTTGAGAGCAAACCATCCAATCTAAAAACATGCTCCATTTTCATTTTCTACTGCATAATATAAGCATGAAAAAGGACAGAAACACAGAGAATTAACAGAGGAAATTGAGGGGACACAACCTACAGCCAAGAACAGAGGAGCTGAGTAAGAAGATGGAGTTTGTATTTCTTTTCTAACAGCCCATGACCTGCCCAGTGAAGTGACACGGGTCATCCACACACACCAGACAAGTGACAACATCTTCAAAAGGAAGACTTCAGGAATACATCTTTATAGAAAATGAAGCAATAACACAGTCCCACAGCTAAAACCACAGCATCTGATTCACACAGTCGAAGTGTTCTAAGCTGCCTATTCTGAATTGTGCCTCATGTGCTTGCTTCTCACACGGGCCTTTATCACCCTCCAGCTTGTTGGTCTAGAAAAATCAACACTGTGCATAAGTCCAGAGGACCAGGTTAAAGTAGACACACTCAAGAAAACCAGCACATCAAACAAAAATATAGTTCCTAGAAACATAAACATGCACCTGAATGAAGTCACACATCTTTAAATATTCTTTCCCCCATGAGTCCTATGCTGACAGGCATACAACAGCATTGCTGCTGAACTGCAAGTCTGTTAGGATTTTTATTATGTTTTTTAACAGATGGCATTCTAAATACAAATAATGTGGACTAATTAGCATAGTTAAAAGTTTTTGAAATAGAAATTTTCAGCAATGGCTACAGACAGAGTGATTTCCCAAATACCTGACAAGTAACTGTACTAGGATGTGAATAATAATTTTTCCCTGTGGATTACAGCACATTATATTATCACATAATAAGTTTTGTGGTCTTGGGGGTGGGATTTTTTTTTCCCCTTTTCCTAAAAACTGGCAGTCTGACCAAGTATTAAAGCGTAGTCTGATAGAAAAGGACCGGGGGTCACAGATAACTCTGAAGCAAAAGGAATCTAGAAGATCTTTTTATGATTTCAGAAAGCCATTTCCAATGATAATTGAAGCAGAAAAAAATTAGAAAGTATTTTAACTTTTGCAAATCTACTAATATGCAAGCTTTTATTTCCCTCCTTTTAAGAGCTGAGTAACTTTTTGAAATCCTCTGTTGAACCACCTATTTGTAAGGGGCTTTAGTTATCTTTTCTCATTGGAGATCTTTTAACTTCAAAGAAAAAGGCAGCTATTGGCTTTCACAAGCAACAGTCAGTATATGTTCAATATTCAAATTCTTAAGGCTACTTTTGAATCTACCTTTGAATCATTTAACAAACATCCAGACTGATTATGCACTCAATTGCAGTGGTTTCCTTTTTTCTTATTTGATCACACACTGCATGACTTTTCACTCAGTTAATCATCCAACTCGGTTCTATCTTTTTTTGCCAATTCACAGGTTTTGCCTCTGCACATTGGCTCCTCAAAACTTATTGCTCCTTCTCACTTATCTGTCATGAACATCATACTTTATCTACTTTATAGATAATCAAAAGAAGCATTTGTTCATTTGACAGCTGAAAGCATTGATTAAAAAAATAAATAAAACTTGAGGAATACCATCTGATTGCATTTGTTTTCCCTTTGCTTTATGTATACTTAATAACTGGTTTTATTTTTACAGTTACATTTGAGAATTTCTAAGGTATTTGCATCTTGCGTATCTGCTGAACTCAATGCTGAACTCAAATGCTAATGAATCTAAATTACAAAAATCTTCACTATTGCTGTGTCACAACAGTGGGATATTACTACAGAATGTGCCTGTATCCAAGGTATCTTTCCTGAAACACACTGTATTCTTCTAAAACTTTCATTGCCAGCCAAAACATCATAAATATTTCCAATACAGTCTTCAAGAGCAAAGAACACAGGTAGGGTATTAATTCTCATCATTTTTAGAACCAGGGGTGTCTTAATATAGTCTAGAGCAAAACATCTGAAAAAATCCCACAAGTATAGCAAACATTTCTTTCTCCAGAACCCACATGCTTCTCTCAGAAAAAAAAAAATGCTAATGAAACACTGATCTATTCCTTTCATATGAAAATATATTTAACTCCTGCACTTTCAACACTTGCAATACTCTCAGTTGATTAGAATTAAGCCTCAACAAAGCCATTTGGCAGCCAGCTTTTGCTAGACAGTACTGTCACAAGAAGCACGTGCAATTCTTTCACTTAAGAATTCTGGACTTTCCACAATCCTATTCAAACATCATGTGGCTTTCAATCAAGCTTCCATGTTTTCTGTACTATGTTTGACATTTGCTCATCAACAATGCATTTGCATTCTTAGGACTTTTGTGCCTGTAATGAAAGACAGAAGGAACTATAAAAGAAGCGGATGCTGAACTACAAAAGCACTTCTTCAAGCCACCTGAGGACTCATGCAAATACCATTTTACCCAATAGAGAACACTCACATATGAAAGGTTTTCTTTGCAATCATAATTTACATTTTAAACGTTAAAACTGAATTCTAGAGAATAAGTCTAATTATAAAGTTTTCTTTCACTGCTAGAATAAAGCCTGCCCCTGGCAGCCCACAGAACAATCTAGAAACTCTTATTTGTACTAAAGATATTTCTTCCACCAAAGAGACAACAACAAACTGTTCTTAAAAGGCTTTATTGAGGACAGGACACTTCCCTGATTGGGTTTGCAGGAGGGCATTAAGTCCACATAAGCACTTCATGAAGAATTAGCTGAAGCAGGATTGATGCTGACAACCTTCCCACAAAGGCATCCTTCAAGAGACACTGGGGTTTTCTCATCTTAGGACATTCACTCCCTTAAGGGGAGGGTCCATAGCACCTGTCAGTCAAGCTGATGTGAAAAGGAAAGACATCTGCTGAGGTAAGATGTTTCCAATTACTGGTTTAGTGAGGATGCCACTGCTGTCCAGCACCACCACAGCCGCTGAAGCAGCAGCTGTCACGTATGAGGACGCTGAAGTGCAGTGGAAGCTCCACAGAGCAGCGGAGCTGGTGAAGGGCCTGGAGCACAAGGCCCATGAAGAGCGGCTGAGGGAGCTGCAGGTGTTTGGCTGGAGAAAAGGAGGCTCGGGAGTGACCTTATCACTCTCTACAACTGCCTGGATGGAGTTTGTGTGAGGCGGATGTCGGCCTCTTCTCCCAGGCAACAACAGGACAAGAGTCAGCCTCAAGTTGCCCTAGGGGAGGCTGAGATGGGATACTGAAAGGGTGGTCAGGCATTGGAACAGGCTGTCCAGGAAAATGGTTGTCACCACCCCAGAAATATTTTAAAAATGCGCAGATGTGGTGCTTGGGGAGAGGGGTTTAGTGGCAGACCTGACAGTGCTGGGTTAATGGTTGCACTCAATGACCTTAGAGGTCTTTTCCAGCCTTAATGATTCCATGATCCACACCAGGCTGAAAGCAAAGATCACCTAACCCAGGCAAACAGCACTTCCTACTTAGTCTTAAATTCCTCTCTGCACCCTCCCTCTGCTTTTGCAGGGCTACATGCACAGTGGCAGTAGAAATAATTGAAATTGGGAATTATTGACACACGTACATTTCCAAGCAGGCATATACAGATCTTTGCAGGCAAAGTTCTACTCTACAGGTTGGCCTTGAGTGACAGAATTCATGGCTTGAAATACCAAAAACTGAGGGAAAGGAGTGGGAGGGGTAAGGCAGCTCTTGGGGCAGGAGAGGGAGGGAGAGGATTGTTGTTTGTTTTGGGCTTTTTTTTCAGCTCAGCTACTGTTCTGGATATTCCTCTGCATGAAATGCAGGACTGCGAAAAGTTATATAGCCTACCAAGTGCAGCAAAGCTATCCACTTTGCCTAGTTACAGAAAACAAGATTTATTACCAAGAAAGTTAAGTGACGCAAGCAATTTATCCTGCAGAGAATCAGAACTAAGTCAGCCCCAAAGTCACTCATTAGGGGCAGTAAGAACAACAAAATCAATACAGAGTCGTTCTGTCCTGAAAGTAAGATTTGTGTCCTGCAAAAACCACAACAAAAGGACTCCAGTACTGAGATTTAATGCTCTTCTCTTACCACTACTATGATAGAGCTACCTACTGATAAAAGTTTTCAGAACACTCAGGTTCTAGCAGCAACCTTAAACTGGTGCAAAACTGAAAGCCAACATCAAAACAGCCAACAATACACAGGTTTTACTCATATGTGAACTTAGGTTGTACAAAATTTGAATGAATCCACTTGAAATCTTGACTCTTGTATTATAGCACTTTTGAAAGCAGAGGATTTCCTGGGGAATCCATACATAATTTCCCAGAATGCCAGAGAACTTGATTTACAGGAATTTAGGAGCTAGAAACGGAAAGCCATAAATTGGATTGCAGTGCCTTCCTGTTGTGTTTCCCTGCCCAGCTTCCTTGATGTAGTCCTTTAACACAACTACAACCTACAGCCAGACAGGATACCTTCCTGCTTTGAAAATTACACCAAAAACTGAAGACAGAACTATGCAAAGAAACTTCATAGCTGTCACTAACTGTTCTGTCTGGAAGCTTCAATGCTGTAATTATGCAATGGCCTATGACATCATTAGGGTATCAGCACTGATGAGCTTAGACAGTATTTTCAGACCAAGGCTTTCACATTTTCTAGCATATGACTGTTTCCCGAGACCTCAGAGGCACTCAAAGTTCAAAAATCAAGACTGCTTATAAATCTTCAGACTGACAAGAAGTTTGCAGGCTTTTTCTATGTTTCTAGGACTTGTACTGAACTCTTCACGCTATGATCTATTTACTCCCCAAGAAGGGGCAGCTTCTAATTCCCAGATCACCAAGTAGCTACATATATACTACTTAAAACTAGAGCTTTATTTTCTAATTATAATTATTTTGTCTCTATATAAAACAAATCAGCAGCACTTGTATGTTTGCAGCTATACAACACATTTGTAACTATATATCTGAATCATATATTAATAGCATAATAAAGAAATTATTCACAAGAAAACATGTCCCCCACACATATCAGTTCTGTAAGGCATCTGTCTAGAGTAGCACAGGTATTCCAGTTTTAGCTTTCAGATTTCTGGATTACTTAAGGCGCTGAAAAACCCTCCAAAATATTCAGCTACAATAAAGATTTAAGTCAATCTGTTGAAAGGCCAAATAAATCTCAAACATCTATACCATCTGTAGTGTCTTCCTCTATCCTGACAAGTCCTGCTACATCACTTTTCTTTAAGACTTCTTCAGAAACAGCTAGATTTTAACAAGAGCAATCCATTTAATTCTCATTCTCCATCAAAATGAGACACAGCACGACCAAAACCTCTGCAATTACGGATCATAATCAGCACATGCTTACTCACTCAGGTTGAACTGAGATAATGAACATCGTAAGTATGTACAGTGGCAAGAATTTGCAGGTCTTTGTGATGACTGCTGTCAAACATGCTTTAATTCTGTCAAATAAGACATTGCTTCAGAGCAAAATCCAGTACCTGGACTTGAAAGCACATGCTAAATAAAAGTTTTTGCTATTCTGACCACCCCCTGGTCATTGGTTTCTCAGCCAACACCTTTAAAACAGCACTTAAAAAAAGCTAAGCAGCATGCAGGTCTCAATGGAAACAAGCATGGAAATTACTTACATATAATTACTGCTTAGTATTTCTTTTACAGTTGTGCCTATCCTGAGACCTAAGCAACAGAGGTGTCATTCTCCCTCCAACACTGGACTGAATATTTCAGGAACTCCCAATGCTGGAAGGACCCCTAACTTAAGTCGAACATTAGCATCTAGAATTGCTTTCCATTCAGAGCTACTTTCAGGCTACTTCACAAAAAGGTCATGAATTTGGCAAGAACAATTTTTCTTTGTTGTGAAAGAGCTAGTTTGATTTATGGAGACAATAATTCCTTAAAGTCCAGCCACTAAATGATTTATTCAAGACTTATATTTAAACTGGATATAGTATCATCATCCTACAAGCTCTAACATTTTTAATTGTGTTGATAAAAAAACTTACACACCCAAGGTGTACCTAGCAGATTACATTTTCATGTAATCATACTCAGTGTTGTTGAAAGCTGAATAATTTCAGAAAGTAAGCAGAGAAATTCCAAAGACATTGCTTATGTTTCCAGATCTCCACTTGAGAGAAGCAGAAACAATGGAAATTTGACATGTCAGAACTGGGACCTCTTTCAGACATTTAAGCACTACATAAAGAAGAAATCCCAAAGAACATTGCTCTGCAAGCTTATGCTTCATAGGATATTATTCCAGCAGATTAATCTGTCTGTTTCTCTTTGCTCGTTTTGGTTATCCTCTGTGTGCTGAGAGCTATAGGTAGTTTATTATTTTAATTGAATAATCATTGCCACAATTAGACATTAGCCTTGAAGTGCCTTGGGATGTCAGACATGTCTAAGCTGAACAATTCTCTCAGGTAGACACCTCATTGCCTGAAGATCCTGCCCACTAGCACTGCAGTGTTCTAACACAGAAAAACCAGAAAACTGTTTACTAACATTGTCAGCACTGTCTCTAATCCTCCTTATTAAGCCAGTTAAGCAGTTACCTGACATCTGCCAAAGCATTTCAGATGCTCTTGATGACATTAAGAGATATATCCCAAACACAGAAGTAAAAGAGATTGGTACTTGATGCATCAGCAATGCACAATTTTCAAATATTTTTCTTCTTACACGAACACATTAAAGTTATATTTAGAGTGAAGATTAGAAGTAAGAAAAATTTAAGACAGAGTTAAAATATATTCAGTAACAAAACTGATAACTCAGAATTTTTACTAAACAGTGTGCATATTTTAACTTATATCCATGATTTTCTTTTATTAATGGACACAAGATCAAAACTGGTGTCTTGAGTCCTGGTAGCAACAACAGGAAATGCAGAAGAATGAACCACAGGAAACAATTCCTCAGTATTCAAGGGGGGGGGAAAAAAGAGAAGTATATATTTTTTAGAGTATTTAATTTATTTGTATTCTTTTTTCACTTCTGAAATAAAATTAGTGAAATCAAACAAGAATTTTGGTCAAATTAGAGATTATTGCAGAGTGTCAGCAATGCCTGTCAGTCTAAGACAGTGGAGTAAACAGGCAATCAATAAACATATTATACAAATACATGCACACAAGCTAATTGACCTATTGTCATTGAAGTCTTGATATTAAACTTGTACAGTGAATTAGCCCTTTGTATCAGAAGAAAAACTCAGAACAAAAATTACAATCTCCTAAATCACCAGAAAACAATTACAGAAGTAGGAAAATAAAATGATCTTGCATCCAAAACACTCTGAGGTCAAGACAGACAAATCCATTCTTTTATCTTACAGCTTCCTAATGCTTCTCCAAAACCAAATCTTTTTGTTCTCAGAATTACAACAAAAACATGATAGGTTTCAATGAAACATTTACAGTGAAGAAGGTGCAAAAACATTACTTCGGTCATCATTCAAGGAAGCCTCAAAATCAGGTCAAACAATAACACAAATTTGGAACTGGCTATGCAAAGCCAACAGACTGTAACATTGATCACTGACACTATTAAGAAGCCTAGATTCAGTGTCTGTTTATATAGAGACAACTGCCAAATCCTTGAATGTGTTTATTTTAATGATAGACGTTGCCCAAAAAAATTCCCCACAGAAAATATATCCACAACACAACATATGAATTCAGGCTCCTGATTTACTGCAGTGCAGAACTGGCAGTATTCCCAATGATACTCTGGCAACTGCCCAACTATCAGAAGGCACAGTACACCTTTAGGAATATTCTCAGGACAAAGAAGAAAACAGAATAGGCCAGCCCTGTTGCAGCACTTCTTTGCATTATTAAATATACTGCTGCAGAACTTCCACAGAAATCTATGGATGTCGAAGAAGCATGACTATATATATTGCCTGCAAAGGTCTACCTGAAAATTCTGATACTGACCCAGAGATCACAGAACCGTTTAGGTTGGAAAAGGTCTTTACAATCACTAAGTCAACCATTAACCCACCACTGCTCTGATAACCACTAAACCACATCCCCAAGCACCACATCTATGTCTTTTAAATACCCCCAGGGATGGTAACTCAACCGCTTCCCTGGTAAGACTGCCAGTGCTTGACAACCATTTTTGTAAAGAAATCTTTTTCTGATACCCAATCTAAACCTCCCCAGCACAACTTGAGGCCGGTTCCTCTTGTCTTATCATTTCTTACTTGGGAGATTCTATAGCAATTCCTTTCTGCAGTCTTTTAGGATTTAAGTGTTCTATCTGTAAGATACAGACCCTGAGATTAGTTCAGTTGGTTTGAGTGCTAATGATGCCAAGGTTGTGGTTTTGGTCCCTGTACAGGCTGTTCACTTAGGAGATGGACACGACAATCCTTGTGAATCCCTCCCAACTCAGAGTATTGTGTGTGTGTGTGTGTGTGAATAGCCAAAGAAGATACTTTTAGCTCATTTTTGTCACACTTCAAGTCAGGCTATGCAGAAATGCACAGCAACTTTGGCTAAATTTTTGTAGGTTTATATGCACTGCTTCTGTCCTACTGAGGGGCTTCAGGGCAACATGTTACTGTGAAAGAACCATGAATTCAATAGATGTCGCTTTTATTGTAGGACTTAAAAGTGTGACTCAGACTCCCACTCTTAAAAAGACTACTCATAGATCTATTTCTCACCTGTCCTTGCACAGAACAGTATTTTTGAGACATTCTGCTCTACCTCAGGAAAGACACTAACATTTTCATGTAAGAAAACAACTGATATTTGAGTAGCTACCAAGAAGTTGTGCTCCTTTATTCCCTTTCCAGATTTCATTTGTTGCAGGATTTGATGGCTGGGCCAAGCCAGTCCTGCAGAAGGCTGCATGCCTAGCCCAAAACCAACGGGTTTGGGTCTTGTGATTTGCCATGGTGATGTAATTTAGAAAACTTGGCTAAGACTGGATGGTGATATTACTTCTACTAGACCTAAGAATTTAGTTCTAATCATGGAAATACCAAAAATTATCAGCTAAAATTACATATCTTTTTTTTTTTTACAGCATTCTCCACTTCTCATCCTCTTTTCCGTCCCCATTCCACCTGCATACAAGCACTACAGTCTTAATAAAAGTAGACGTTTTTCATTCCAGACTGCATGACAAGTTAGGAATGGGAAAAAAAAAAAAAATATCAAGAAAAAATGTAATTGTACAAATACAGCTTTTTGTCTCACACCTGTCTATTGTAGTCAATTACTTAGAAACTTAGCAGCTTGCTATTTCTTATTTCAGCTGTGGACATTCTCTGTAGTAATTGCTCCATTTTACCTGCAACATTTTTTCTCTCCAATCTCCAGTATATATATACAACTTCTACTTTTCTTTCTCCACACTGAATTTTATTAAAGGTTGCAAACTGAATGACATAAAAGCACACAAACATGTTGACATTAGACAAGAGCTTTTTCCAGCCAGAGACATTAACACTGAAATTCAGTTCAAGATGTCCAAGAGATAACTGCTCTTCTTTAAACACTTGTCTTTTTTTAAGAATCAACACCATCACAACCAGTAGCCTACTACTAAAGTCCTACAGACTGCAAAGTTTGTTACTGCTAAGAACTTTAATCCAAAATGCAATCTTCTCAGTAGGGACATGTGGGAGGTAGGAGCATATATCCAATTGGGATTTCATTTGAAGGATCTCTAAAAAAATATATATACTTCACAATAACCTGGATTGGGGTTTCCTTTGTCTTTTTTAAAAACAATACAAGCAGTAACTAAGTTAGTTCCAGATTCAATTGCTCAGAAACTGCAGGGAATGTAATCACAAAACTATGTTGTGCTATAGCCTGGCAATTCAGAAACATCAAGTTTTATTACTGAATGACTTTGGACTGCAGCTCATCAACCCTTAAAATATTTTCTGCCAATCCAAATCCTTAGTGAAGAAAATAGGGAGGTTTAATAATAATCAAGACTTCCTTACAGAAAGAGTAAGCCAAACGCCACTGATGCATACAGACAGAAATATCAAACAGCATGGCTGAAAAACACATACAGCCCTTATATGACTAATGAGGATGGAAAAGAGGTGATTGTTTTATTAGAGACATACCCATTTGCTTATATCCAGAGCACTTATTGCCAAAGATTCCTCTGCCATCATAGCACAAAATTTAATTTTGATCTGAAAAATTTTGTTTGACTGTCCAGAGGTATAAACACCCTCTACAAATCTGCTAAAATGATGGTTTTCAAAGAAAATGCTAATTGGAAGTTCACTGTTGGAGACATCAAGAATTACTAAAACGCAGATATGAAAACAGAACATTTTTTTCTTTGGAATACTGATAAAATACAGATCAAGTGACCAAAGTAATTTTTTTTTTTTTGAGATCTTTAAGTAGATTTGAATAGAGGTAGCAGGTTAAAAAAAAAATGAAACAAATACACGTGTCAAGTAAACCTCAATTCTGAAGTTTTGCTTTGCAGGTTTTAAGCCCTTTTATCATTAACTTCTCATCATATGAAAGTAGCAGAATGACTGGCAAATGAAGAATAACTGAAGCTGAACTGCCACTTCTAATAACCCAGTTTCCATTTAAACAGTGAGATGGCCGTAGGGTTTGAGAATTTGTCACTACCATGTACACCCGCTGATAGTAAAGTAAAAGCAGATGAGATGAGCCAATTTTAAACGTGCTCTATTTTATCCCTTTGGTCATTAAAAAAAAATCTATAGAGCTTCTATGAAAATTAACAACTTTTTTTTTTATAGGATAAAATAATTGCTGTGCTTGCAAGGAATGCACATAATTATTTTCAGCATTGCATACAAGCAATAGAAATTTACTTTGGTATACATACCACTGACAATGAAGATAGGAACACAATTTTCACAATGAAAAATTTTTGATCAAATACACATGGCAACTGCGTTAATCTGCACATTAGCATTTAGGGATAAAGATTTAGCTTTTCTGCATTGAGACATTAAGTTGTGCCTCAGGGAGGTCAAACACACAGGTCAATTAACAGCTCCAACAGTTGTATCTATTTTAATAGATATAGCACCCAGTTTCAGATTTCAATGCAAATATACCATCACGAGGGGGGAAGAAGTTGTAACTTAAAAAACAAATCTAAAATGTAAAAATGTAATGCTCTTTTAATACCTTAGTCCTTCAGGATGAAAATAAGAGCTTCAAGTGATAAACTCTGATATGTTAATTAAAAAGTAACCAGGTTGCATGTTCCAAGCTGATTTCCTACAGCTCATGACTGAGTGGATTGATTCTAGCCTGGCTATCAGTTTGCTTCCCTCCTGTACTCAAAGAATTTTTCCAAACATGTACATAGCAAAACTGGAATTCTTTTTGTTGGAAGAGCACATCTTCAACACATACACTGAATTTGAGAAACAAAAACAAGGATCCCTCCAAGTTCATTATCCTAAAAATAGAACACTGGAATTAGACTGCAGGTTCCATGGGATTTTCTTCTTACTAAGTAGATCTAAAATTATTCATTTAAAAAAAAAAAAAAGTAAACCTAGAGCTCAGAGTAACAGGACATATATTTCCAGCTTCAAAATATGGAATTTTTTTCTTTTTTTTTAAACAGAAATATTACATGTTAACTTTCAGGTTTAGACCATTAAACATCAAATCAGAGATGTGAAATGCTAGAGCAAGCACATTTTGCATTAACATCTATATCCAGAAACTGCCAAACTGCCCATTAAATCTTTTGAATAAATCATGGGGAAAAAAACGTCAAGAAGTAACTAAATAGGAATGACAGGCAAACAACCAGAGTGAAGATGAAATCACATGAAAGGAGTGACAAAGGAAATCAGTGCAAAAGAACTACAAAACGCACTTCCAGTTAACCCAGATTTCACAATCTCCTCTTTGTGAATTGTATTTTTTCAGGCATGTATTTCCTATAATTTTTGCCTGCATTGAGTATATGCTTAGCTAGCAGTATGGATTCATTCAGCATATAATTCAAATTTAAATCAGTGGTCAGAATGACCAAAACGTTGGGTCTAAACAAAAACTCTGTTACACAGAACAGACACAAACCAACTGCTTAGAAAATGACAAATCACCAGCACAATGGTCCCTATGAAATTAGCATGTAAAACGAATAAAGATTATTTCGGTCTAATTAAAATTATCTGTCCACCTATAGATTTTATCTATCCACCTACAGATTTTGACCTTGTGTATTTACCACACATAACATTACTGGGTTTTGTTAGACCTTAATGTAACTTTGCTGCATAATCAAGGCCCAGCATTTGAGTTTACTCGATCACATCTTCCTCCTGATGCTCGATATAGAAAAAATTACATACATACAAAACAAGGGACGCAAGTGTATTCTTTGTATGTTTAAATGTTCAAATAATTCCAGATAACTTCGAAAAATATGCATTTAGAGTCTGGGTTAGGGACAATAAGTAAGAATCTGATAAACCTTTTGTTTCAATAAATTGCTTCTATAAATGAAGCAATTACAATTCCCAGATCTCTACTGTAAATCTGAGTTGACACTGGAGCACATCCCTGCTAATTATAAACCATGTTAGATTTGTCAATTTGGCACCACTGGCACGAAAAGCTGATCACTACTACTTTCACAAAATTGAAGTAAGGCTAAATGACAATTAATGAGAAGACATCCCACATCCTCTAATTTTATATAAATTTAATACAACACACACCACCAAGCAAGAGCCACTGTTAGCTGTCTCCCTGGCAGCAGAAAATTTCTCCGCTATTTGATGATGAAAATGAGTGGATCATTTATATTTACAGACTGTGTGCACTGGGCAAGGAATTTTGGCACTAAACATCCTTAACTCACTTTAATATGAATTAGTTCTTTGAACATCATACAAAAGGAAGCAGAAATACTTACTAGTACAGAACTTCATTCGCTTCATGCCTTTCATACCTAACAGTTTCACACATCAGTCTGAAAGAGAAGAAGTCACTTTTAGTTATGATTCGTATCACTGTCACGAAGACTTCACTTTCTAAAGTTACCCAGCATTTCCACAGGTAACTCCAGCACCCACAGAAACTAACCACTAATTTAAATCCAAGCTGATTCATAATTTAATGAACAAATTGTAAAATCTAAGCATTTAAGTTACTAGCTCATCCAAGATCAGATTTGATTAAGGACACTAGATGTAGCTGTTCCCATAAAAAATTCTATAAAAATAAGTAAAAATTATACTGATCTCATTTTACAAAGCAATGTGATAAAAGCAAGTTGCCTTATAAAAACAATTCTGAATTTTATAAATGTATGGAAATGTACTGTGTGCAACACTAATCAGAGATACAACAATATAAAAACTGCTCTCTTTTTCAAGTCAGGCCCAACAGATAAAACAAGAAATTATGCTGCCTGGTAAATCAATACTTCTCATTTTGCTAAAATTCAGCAACTTGAAAATTACCATTAGATTTTAATGCCAAAATCCCAGAGGGCTCAAAGTGGAAAGAATTTCCTGCAGGAAAATCCTCTGTCTAGAGGGGAGGATTAAAGTGCTTTCATATTCACTGTCTGCCTGACAAATGTGGCATAATAGAGAGCAACTATAACAGAACTTACCACATACTAGGAAATGCAATGTTAAGTTGATGTAAAAAAATCACCCTGCCATTTCTGTCTATTGCCTTAAGGAAACAGCCCTGTGAATTACTGGGGGTTGGGGACAAAACAAATCCCACTGCCTCCCTTGGCCTTTCTATAGCTCTGAAGCAGACTGCAAACCCCAAGGCTATTTGACAGTCAGACAGAGATTTACCTAAGAGGCTCATCAGAACATTCAAATAAGGAACTATATTTAAATTTTGGAAATAAATTCTCTTTCCTCACATAATCCATCATCAGAATCTCAGTGTATCAATGACCAGCTGCCAGCAATAATATCATAGGCAGACAAAAGCACACTCAAAAATTGCTGCTCAGGCAAAAAAATCTCCAAAAAGTTAATCTGAGGCCTGTAAGAGTTGGTCTGGGTTTGACGTAACATTCAATTGCCGTTTCCTAGATCATTCAATTCAATAGTGAATAGATTGCTACAAAAGTCACCTTAGCGCTCATCTCTTGTAGGATTTTACTTTTATTATTTCAGCCCACTAAGAAATCATGGTTTTTTGGTCCAGAAGTTGCAGGCTTATAGTGATACTGTGATTATTCATAACTTGTTAATAGAAAATTGAGATCTTAATTCTGTTTGCAGACAGATAGATACAAAAATTAAGAATCAAGTTTTACTACCACAGCCTTTCCCACAGCCTGGTATTTTAGATCTACACTTTGGACCATCTCTGAGAACTTTTCTTACAGAAAAATGTCTCTATTGTAAAAAATTAAGTATTATCTATTGCTTATCAATTTCAGCTAATGAAAAACCTTTTTGCTTCCTGGCACAGCAAAAAACTTTGAACCACAGAACCATCTGTTTTCAGACACTGCTCTCCACATAAAATTGTGCCTTGTCAAACTCTTTTACAGACACTGAAAAGCTATTGTCTGCTTCTACCTCCTGGGTTTTCATCGTCCCTCTGCTCGTTTTGAGAGGGAAGAGGAGCACAGACATGAAGTTACTGGTGAGTCGATACCAGAAGAAAAGTCACTGCTAGGAGTCAGATTTAAAATTTTAAATACTGCTCAAGGATAGTCTGTGCCCTGCTCGTCTGGAACTACACTGGGCAATGTGCCATCTAAGAGTAGGAGTCACAGGAAATAGAATCACTTTAACAAGCAAGTTTTGTTCCCCTCTGAATTGGGATAGAAGGAAGCACATTCTTGATAAAGTCATGCAAGTTCACCACTGGCACTGAGTTTTACAGCATTTTGGTCCCATTATTAGGACAGCAGTAGGGGAGAAAATGCCTCTTAGGCAAAAGGTTGCCAAGCCTTTCAATTTTTGTATTACAGTGGAACAGTGAGAAATTATAGTGACTAAGTAGTACAAACTAGATTGCTTCCTCAAATATTTGAAAAGTTGAATTAGTTCTGGTCAATACTGGTGTCCAATTTTTGCTCAATCACTCAAATGTGATCTTCATCCACTTCCTAAACAAACGTAGTAAATTACAGAGGAGATCACCAGCCAGCCATATGGTAAGTTATTCACTACTAGAGGCTACATTTAATACACTAGGTTTTAATGAATCTCAGAGGTTTCTGTGGCATTCCACTGCCACAAGAAGCGTTGTATCCGAAAGGGTACTATAAAAGCTTTCAGTCCAACATCTGCCGGGAGCCCAGCCTTTTCCATGTATGGCACTGTAAACAGAAACTCTCTTTGAGGAATTCACTATGCTTGGGAGAGTGAGTTCCACGCATTCCTCAGCAAGAACCTCATACTGCACAGGAAGCCAAGGAGCACACATCAACATACCACACAACCATATGTGCACACTTTGATCTTTGTAAACAAGTTAACATCAGTTCAACTCCAGCTATGCAAAACTTCATGTGCTAAAAGTACTGCATATAATAACATAACACAAAATGCTTCGACTGAATGTGACTGTGGCCTCCTTCCAAAGCAAAAGTAATTACAGAGACTTCTTTGAAATTAACATTCACATTGCAAAATGTGTCTTGAGCGCTTTGGAAGAAAGAAAACCCCGCCTTTTATTTTCTCCAAATTACAGAATATTGGCTTGGGAATGTGGACTCCCACAGAATGACAAAGCAAGAGACCAGAAATTAGAACCTAAACCAGCATTAATCAAGTCAAAGTTGCTTCAGCATCTTCAGATGTGGCAAATGTTGGCAAAGCTCAGGATATAAAACAGCAGTTATTCATTCTCTCTACCCACAGGGTATACAGGAGATGTGCTGGCCTCCTTCTGTAGCTGCCAGCCTCACTTATGCCCAAATACCCTTAGAAACCTCTGATGTAAGATGCTTGAGTGAGGACAACTGAAACAATTACTTAAAAACCAACCAAACAAAAATCTTTATGAAAAAAAATAGGAAGCTCTTGTGAAAGTTTTGACTTGAATTCATTTGCCTCATGAAGCATTTTTCTAAGTACCATTTGTATGTGTTGTACATAATGTACCCAAAATTTCCACACAAAACAAGCACAAACTGAAACAGAAGCTGAAAAACAGACTCTGCTTTCATGATTACTGTATTACATAAATTATTTCATCAATATATGGGCTTGTGCTCTGTATGTAAAGCATTTATTTCTGGTCCAAAAGTTTGAAAAGAAAACAAATGCATTCATAATCGACAGAAATAGAAAGGAACAAATAGAGATACACTGTGCACACATACAAGGAGGAAGTGTTAGGAAAATGAAGAAGGGAAGAAAAGAATGCAGTGATAGCCAGTTTGAGGTAAGGTACACAAGCGTTATATGGTTTCCAAAATTACTGTTCCTTTGCCTTGTTAGTGCATTAACATACATGGTTTTTAGTGACAAAGTATCATACCTTAGCTGATGCTCTCTCAGATTAGACAGTGCTTCCATTCCATGTAAATATGAATACACAATCTCCAAGTCCTACAAAAATAAGGAAAACATTATTAGTATTCTCCGCTTGGTACTAGCTGTTAAGATACTGGTTTTAAAAGCATCCCAAGCTGTCTTAACAGGGGTAGTAGGAACAGTTCCAGGAGGTTAAAGGCAAACTGCAGGAACACCTTTGGTTACACTTTGGAACCTCACACGAGGAAGGATGATAGCATGTCCACATCAAATACAGAAACCTTTCTGCTTTTGCCATTATTACTCTATGTCTAAGAAACAAGCCCAGTCCAGAATTACAGTGAACTACTTTGCAACTGTCACCGTCCTGCTTTCCAAAGCCAACATCCCCAAAAGAGTTCATTTACTTTGTAAAGCAAGGGTGTAAGAAATCGGTCTTTTCGTGTTTGCAGGGGGAAAAAGGTACAAAACAGTCTAACAAAATACCCCATTGTACAGAGATATTTCTAAAATGGTATCCACTTCAAACAGAAGATAAGCCACAATCTTAAATTAGAAAAAAAAGCTGGCATGAAAAGAAAATTATTGGCATGAGATAATAAAAAAAGTCAAATATGATCCTAGTTACAATATGGTGAAATGTTACATTCAACCATTGTGGACCTCCAATATCCAGCTGACAAAACATTAATAAAGATATGAAAACAACATCCAAGACCAAAACTTCCTAAAATGCAACTATGGAAACACTAATGTCAGGCTAGGGGCTTTGCACAAGTTATACTTACAATAACTACAGCTCTTAGGAGAAAACTTCAGGGAAGCCAACAACCTCTAAATAGAGTGATTTAACTTTGGCTCATATATTTCATGCTGTTTCATCATCCTTTTCCTTATTTTAGAACTTGTTAGTTGAGACAAATCATTTTCCATAACTCATTAAAAATCAGAGCAATGGTCCAAAACCACTAGCTGAAGCTGACAAAGTTGAGAATAAACTAACACCAACACAACTCTCATAACTTACTGTAAGAAGGTGTTTTCAAGTAATGGAAAATTTATGAAAGGTTTGATCACTGTGAAATATTTGTGTATTTAAAATTGCCTTAAAAGTACAGAAACACTTGTTTTCAGACACAATGAAAGAATGCTCTTTGGGCAAAGACAAAGAATTGAAGTCGCAGAGAGAATTTGAATTTAAGAAAGAAAAAGAAAATCCAGTTAAATACACTAAGTGTAGAAATGTGCTGTACTTGTTAAAACCATGGTATAGATCAGAAAAGACACCAGGAGTTACACTCAATGGCTAAGGCTAAATAAATGTCTCTCATTCTGAATGAGAGCGGAAAAGGCAAGTATTCAGTATGAAAAAGCAGAAGAAACATACAAGCCAAAACACTCAAAACACCGCAATTTCACTTTTATTCCAGCCCTTCTGTTCCCTTGCCCTCTAGAGGCTTTGGTCCTTCAAAGAGCAGAGGGCACATGAAAGACACAAGTAATTATGCATGCATTGGGATGCCAGGACTTTGCACGTAGAAGGTTTTGAAGAGAAAATACAGTAGTGGCTCACCATTTTTGTTGTTTAATAATAATAAAAGTGTGTGAAAAGACATGTCTGCTGTAGTCAGTGACCTGCTCACTTGCCAGACAGGCTGGAGGTGAGCAGAGGCTCCCGGGAGCCCTGTGCTGGCGCGGGGGAAGATGCAAGGCAGACAGTCCCCGCGGCACCGCTGCCGCTCAGCCAGACGTGCCGGACTCAGCGGCACACGCCAACAGCTGCCCTGGGAAGCTGGGAGTGCACCACTGAGGATCAGATGCTCAGAGCAGCACAGGACATGGAAAAGAGCCTGGCCAGAAAGGACTACTCCTACTCATTTCCAGAAAGTCTCTCTAAAAACAAGCAGAGAAAAAAGGAGAGTAACCTTCTGCCACCAGCTTGCACAGAGGTTTCTCTGGACTTGTAGAGACTTTATCTGCTGCAAAGTATTCACAGAACAGAGAACCATTAAGGATGCTACTTTACAGACCTACAAGTGGATCTGTGGGCATGCGGTTTCCAAAACTGATGGGTGACACAAACTTAGTGGCAAACCCTACAGGTGTAGGAAGACGCAATGAACACAGGTTACATTCCTAGGGAAATGCAGCTGAAGTGACTCAGTGCAGGGGGAATGCATTAAATCAGTGAAGGGAGTCATAGAACCATGGAATGGTTTGGGTTGGAAGGGATGTTGAAGATTGTCATTCCAACACCCCTGCCATGGGTGGGGTCTCCTTTCAGTAGACAAGGTGGCTCAAAGCCTCATCGAGCCTGGCCTTAAGTCATTCTGACCAGTTTCACAAACAGCAAACAAACTAAGTTTAGTGAACTCTTTTTCCTCCTTTTTTTTTTTTTTTAAATAAATAATTCATTTTCAAAATACAAACATACTTATCAAATATTTGCAAATACAACATCCCATAGGTCCCCAGATGAGGAACTGCAGATGATGGAAGTCCTTGACGAAAAAAAAAACCCAAGGGATAAAAAGATATTAAAAAAAAATTTTAAAGAGCTCTAATAAAGAGGAGGGGTGAGGAAAAAACCACAACGAATGAAATCTTTACTTGTGCTTCCATCATGGTTGCTGGCGAAAGATATCTCATTGCTGAGAGAACTAAGGCAAGGAAGTTTTTTTTTTTTTTAATCTGAAAAAAAAAAAAAAAAAAGGCCACATAAACACGTTCTAATATCTCAGCTGCCATGCAGTGGATGTTTCTGACAAGTGCCAATGTGAGCTGCTGCCCATTCCTTAAGTGGTATCTTCCCAAAGGCATCTGGCAGGGAACAGCTCCCTCTAGCACCAAAAGTTTGGCATTGAAATTGAAGTAACAAAACACCAGCAACATCCCTTTCAATCAACTTCTCCATAATAGTGCAAGGCATAAAAAACTACAGTAGAGTTTAAAGACTAAATAAATATTCATATATGGTCAGAATGCACTGCACACTTCCAGTCACAGCCTGCAGCATTAAAGAAGAAAGAAAATTTTAAAACAATAAAATCAGAATGTCAAGCTATTGCATGTGTGAGGTCACAACAGTTTTCCATTTATCTCAGGAAAAATTATGCTGCACGCACTTGGCAAAAATACTCATTATCGAACACAAATAGCTGCTTCAACTTCTTAATTCAAAGTGAATTGACAGAATGCAGAAGTCCTTCGGAAACATTTGTGCCAAGTGTTGCAATACCCTAAGCAGATTCCAAGCACTTGAAATTAAACCTTTTCACAAAAATAACACACACACACACACATAAACCTAGGCATGTAAGCTATGAAAGTGAATTATTTCGATATTCAAGACACTAGACAAAAGCTAAACTTCTAAATCTCCCAGGAAAAGAACTCTGTCCTTCGAGGACATAACGTGCCTACACGATTTATGCCCGCTAGTTAAGCAAAACCCTTAAAGCAGCAGCTGAATTCAAGCCCACTGTGACTTACACAAACATTTCGGCCAGCTCGCAGTGTCCCTTAAAGCTGCACAGGATATATGGAAGTAGGCAGGTGACAAGATGCTGCTTTGGAGGCTGTTTTTACAAGGCGTGTACCCAAATGACCACCGGAGGGCAGAGCGAGCCATCGAAACTTCAGAGAACGTCATTCTCCAGTTTCTACCTTTATTGTTTCCTGTGTAACTCTGTAAGAGTTGAAAAATGCCGAGGAGCAAAGCTAATCATCACCACTACAACTGGGTAAATATTCTGCTACAGGAAGGACTACTTATCCAAAAGTACAGAGGAACTACTAGCTTTCTGCTTTCTAGTTTTATCCAGCCAAAAAAATTTTAAAATAAAAATAAAAAAGTCATGCTAAGACTCAGCTAATGTTGCTACACAAAGGTTGTGGCAACCACTTGAAAAAACATCTCAATGGAAGCTCCAAAACCAAATATTAAATGAAAAGCGCAAATTAGTGCAGTTTTCAAAGCCTGTTTTTATTTAACTGAAAGCTAAAAGACTGAAATCTAATCTACACCTAAATCTGTGCTGCAGCCAAAGTCATATGCTTGGGTTGCTGTGTGGGAAGCAGCATGAAATTTGTTTAATTCAGTGTTATTTCTTAATTTGCTTGTTTCTGTGGTGTCAGATGGATCACTTTAAAGTTCTGACTGTACTTTGAAACAAAACAGAGACACTCAAGTTTTAACACAGCTCAACTTCAATTAGATCTGCAGAAACATATTGGTCTGCAGCCTTACCTCTGCTCTCCATTCTAATAAAAATCTGTCCATGTTTATGCCCAGACTTTCTAGCCATTTGATTTGTGCTTCAAACATACTTGGCAATGCCAGTTACACAAACCAGAATGCTGGCCCCAAATTCATACTAGCTTAATGAAGACATTTTTACTTTATTAAGATGCTGGAGATGTGAACATTTGTTATTTTGGACTGAAAAACTTAAACCTCTCTAAAAATTGCAAGCTTACACTGATTTCAGTCCTGGTTTGCATTAAGGCGTGAAACTCCAGGCCAAACTCAACTATTCATCCTTGCCACAGTTAAGCAAAATCCTGAGAAATTCGTTGCTCAAAAAGTAAGAAATTCACTCATTTCTGTGATGTGGCAAACAAGCAGAGAGCAGCTTTCATCTTCTAATAGTTTGGTTTCTTTCAAATCAAAATGCAATAATAAAATACAAGCTAATTCCTTGATTCACTGTCTTGAAGAATAAGGGGGAAAAGGAACTTTTCAAAGCACCCAGTATTCACCTGAGGCTCAAAAAGATTTCTCTATGGCTGACTAAACAGTTATTTTAGTTCAGACTGAGATGTCCCCAAATTGTGACATAGAAAAGAGCATACAACACCAAGATTTTTCTTCTTATTGAGCAACGAAGCCACAATCCAAACCAAAATCACTGCCGTGCACACATGAAGATGAATATTTCATCTTCAACTCCAGGGTGCCAGCAGTGGAAAAAAACCTGAACACACTCGTAATTGCTGTGCACGAGCATGCCCAGGTATGTACACACTTATCACTGAGCCATAAAGAGATTAAAAAGAAGTATTTGTCATGTGCTACAAATTTTTAACATTCTTTTTCTTACACCAGGACCTTCAAATTCAAGTGGGAGGGGGCTGCCTGCCAGTATCCAACCTATTATACTACCAATTTAAGATGAATTTTTCTTTTCAACTTTACTGTAAGCTACAACAACATTTCCCTGCAAGCCATTCTTACTATTGTACACAAAGATCTGTGGCTTAAAAATAAACGACAGCCTAAGTTACTAGAAATAATTAACTGATGCTGAATTGGCAGCTACATGAAAAGAAATGAAATATTTAAATGAAATTACATATGTGTAATGGCCCTCATTACTTACATGAATGAAATTCCACGGACCATGTTTTTAAGGAACAGCATAGGTTTTGTAAATTTACCTGAAAGTTCTGAAAAACCTTACCACCTTAAACCTGTATGCATTTGTGTCAACTAACATGCATTACATCCTGGGAAATTCATGACAAAACATCACTCCACAGCAAACAGGTACAACTAGGCTTGGGAATCAGCCTTCACCAGCAGGGCACCTTACAGGCCATCCAGTCAACCCAAGCCTTCCCTTCCTCTCAGCAGCGAGAAAGAGATATTGTATTGATCTGGTTAAGATTTGTTGACACACAAAAATTGTTAATTTTTAGCTCTATCATGGCAAGGCTGGGGACATTTATTCTGGGTTATGGGTGGAATTTTTAAACTGCATTAGAAACAGCAGGAACAGGCAATTTTAATCTGGAACTGAAGCACCCATGCATGAAGCCAATCAGGAGCAACTCCAAAGCCTCATAAAGAAAAAGGAGAAATCCCATTTTCCTGGGAGTAGTCCCACTACAAAACAGAAATACGCTTTTCCAAAGACTTAACTGAATTACTGCTCAGACGCTGGAGAGACACCATAGGATCACAGTAAAGTAATTGCAGAGAAATATGATGTTTCGGTGGGATACTGAAATCAGCTTTCCTGTTTTTCAAAGATACTTTATTTCTTTTGTGAATTATTTTCTTTCTAAAGAGCGTCCCTCAAAAGACAATTTCATTACATGCTCATTTTTGGATTTTAGAATTTTTTTTTCTAATTGGAAGTGCACAAAAATGAGTTGGAAGGTTCAGTGACCCACCCACACTAACAGACTTTTAACACTGTCTCAAGAGTAGTCCAATTGATGCAACATAGCCTGCTGGTCCTAAAGCTTTCAGCAGAATAAAGAAAGGAAAAAAAGAAAAGAAAAGAAAAAAAGACAATTATTATTATAATCATCCCATAAAATGAGGGAATGAACATGGAAAGGGTAGATGGGAAATTAAAGCCTGCCATGCCATAGAAGTCCACGAGCAAACTAATGAGCACAGGAAATTACAGGGTAGTGCAGTGCATTTCTTTTCTCCTTTCTGGACTCTCAGAAGTCAGATAATTAAATGCTTAACACAAAAGCCCAAGTTCTGTAGTCAGAAATCCCAAGGTTGATCGCACGTCCAAATGCAAGCAGTTCCACCACAAAAGATTGCTCCTATTGACAGCATAGTCCATAATTATAAAAGCCGCTCAAGTTATTCACCATTAAAAATATATATAGTTGTCTTTTTGCATCTTTTCAATATTTATAGCCAATAGTTGGGCGTTTGTATTAAAGCTGCTAAATCCATTTTCACACTCATTGCACGAAGATTTATATCTTTTGTTGCAGAGGGTTCTTTTTTAATGCTAAGGAGAGTCTCAAATTGTCTTTTGAGGGTTATTTGTCCCATGTTTTTCATTAGCAATATGAAATAAGACCCAATATCCTAATAAACAAAAATCAATTTTGCACTAACAAATAGATCTGCGACTAAACACAGTGATTCTTATTTTTAAACAACTACTTGTAGCAGAGATCCATTTTATGTAAGTTAATTCAAATATACAGTACTAAAATGACTGGCAGTTTTCAATTTAAAAAAAAATAAATTAAAAAATTCAGGGACAAAACAGGAAAAAATGAAGTGATACACAAACGTCCTTGAGTTAGTGGTCAAAAAGTAACTCCTAGGTTGGCATCAAGTTGTGATGGCAGAAGCACTTTAAAGGACATCAGCCTAGAGATGAACATCAGGAATAACAACCAAGGTGGGCAGGAAAAGACCATGGTGTATCAGGTAAGGTTGCCTTCCACAACCAGGGTTAGTAGTTAGCTGTGCTTAGAGGATTCCCCAGGAGCTGTGAGGGAAAGATTAAGATATGACAGTTCTCAGATACTTTTAGTAGTGAGTTTGGGTTGTTTTTTTAAGAATGCTTAATTAGTCTACAGGTTTCAAAGCAGCCAGGCTAATATTTATGATACCATTTTATACACAAGGACTTTAGTTCCGACAACCTAGGAACAACTAAGCCAATCAAACTTGCCATGAAGGAAGTATATCACTACACACCTGACTAGACAAAATCTTCATACAATCACCCTTACAGTGGGCAATGGCAATCTATTTTCTGAAAAAAAAAATTAAGTTTCTGTAAAGCCTAGGTCCTGATACTTCATCATTGCCACAGCTACATAGTATTCATTCTTCAAATGCACCATTAAAAGTGTTGTGATCATTAAAAAAATCCCAACAATGTACACTTCATAGTACCCTGGTATTCATGGTGGACCAGATGTGTTAAATGGGGCAGGTATTCCAAATCATGAGCAAAAAGTCACGGTGACATAGAGGAGCTGCCTTTCATCAGCCGATATGTGGTAATTGCTCCCATAAACAGTTTAAGCTTTCCATTGTGAACAAACTAAATTCAGTGCCATGATAAGGCAGGAATGTGCCTGAGCTGATGAAGAGGTGACCCGGTTATCCACCTCTGCACAATCACCTGCAATCATCTCTCTGCATCTGAAGCTGCAGCAGTCCCAACTGCTCACATTTATCCATCTTCTCAGACAAAACTGCATTTTCCCTTGCTTTCAAAACAAGACCTAGGAACAGACCTCCTCTCCTTGTGCTGTTGGGAGGGAACAGCCCCGCAATGAAATGGGAGTTTCAGCACTGTCCTGAGTGCTAAATGGCATCACGCTCCACCCTCTGCCTTGTGCACTTTTTCCCTTGCCAACCAAAACCGAACAAACCCCAAAACTACCCAGAAAGACAAGTTCCACCCTGCGGCCAAGAAAAATCAGTTCCCAGGCACAATTCAACCCCAACGCAGCCAGCAATACGCTCATTTCAGAGCCACCCAGAGCACCAGGGCCACCTCCACTTTGTAAACTGGAGTTTTCTGGAGCCCGTGATGCCAGGGGAGACCCTGACCACTCCTCCAGAGGTCACTTGTCACAAACAGTCCCCACTGAGCTGGGCTTGAGGCAATGAGGAGCTCCCCGCTGCAGCTCCTGGCTTATTACCATGACAACTCACATCCAGAAACAAAAGGGACCCACACGCCTTGAGAATTGTGCTCTGCCAGAACTTACTACAAAAATATCTCGGTAGTACTATAATCAACAGAAAATACAGTGACTTGTTTTCTGTGGCTGGCTTACAATCATTTTATATTGCTGGCTTACAACCAACCAAAGCAAAAACACAAAACAAACAAAACAAAGTTCCCCTCTCCAACCACAAAGGCAACAACGGGTATTTGCTGAAGTAAAACTTCACTATTTCTTTTTGCTTTTAAGAGTTTGGAGTTTTTTTTTAATGAGAGATAATGTTGCTCAGTTTCTTCATATTTATGATTTTTTTTAAAGCAGATACAATAAAATCATAAGGAAGAGAGAGAAATTATACCACAACTAATTTCAGAAGTTTATATCCCAATATACATCCTTTATATTCGTGTTTTTTAAAAAAGCATTAAGATCTATTTAGACAGAATTTTCCCAGAAGCTAAATACACAAGATAGCCAAGTGTCATGGTTTGTTTTTTTTTTTCCAGAAGATGAATTTCCAGCATATTTCAGAGCATTGCTTCCAAGAGATATAAATCTTACTTGAAGCATCAAGAGTAGGTCACATGAAAATTATTCCCAGACTATCAGGCATGTGATCATAATGCAGTGCATATCTGCATGTCAAATCATTCCTCACCCAAAAATTAATCTCAAAAGCTACTGGTGGTCATATCCTCCCAGAGCTGGCATTACTCCTCTGTGTATAGTACTGAAGTACTTTCCACCGAATAATCATCAAACCTGAATTTCCTTATTAGCTCAGGTATTTTTCTGAAATAGACACCTCATTTAATAATCCCAAGGTATTATCTTTTGGGGTTGTTTTTCAAGGTTTTTTTGTTGTTTGAGTTTTTTGGGGTTTTTTTGTTTGGTTGGTTATTTTACTTCCTATAAATAATGTTAGAATTCTGAGAGTGATCTAAGTTTTGGGTTTGTTTTTTTAAGTATTACTTGGGGTTGAATCAATTTGCATATTTCAGATGGGCTTACTGGGGACACTGCTCTGATCTGACTTCAGCACATGCCAAGAGAAGTCACGCAGTGAAACTTCACTCTGCCAGCCCCTAAAAAATGCCTTCTGGAGGGAACAAAGCATTCAAGCTGGTTTGGCTGTACTGTTAACCCATAGGAGAGAATCTGGAAACACCCTACTCAAAAACCCCCATTAGCAGCTCTAGATAGCTCTTTCTCAACTCTTTGAAATCCTTTTCATTTCATCACATCTACTGAAGGCATCCAGCAGATCCAAATCCACTTCCATGCATCAGGCAGCTCAACACCAAGACCTAACACCAATACTATTTGTCAAATAGCCAGATTGATGTCTTAAAACACTGTATTTGTTCCACAGGTTACAGAGTTGGTCATACAGCCATGATTTCCACTCACTATCGCACACAGAGGAGATTCTGAAAAGGCTGGAAGCTGTGAATTCAGCTGATCTGCTGCTTACTCTGTTCCCCGACTTGGCTGGCTCTGCCTTTTCAATAACTCTACCAACAACCATAAAGAGAGATATTTCCAGGTTTTTTTTGTGACCAGGGACTTCCTAGATAAGAATACAAGCCATCACAGTAGAAGTGACCGCTCACAGCTGGCCTACAAACCATCTACTGAACTAGAGTTTCATTTCTATGAACTGCTAGTGAGGTGTGTGGCTGTCATGTCATAGCTGATTTTTTTTTTTTTACCCAAGTTCAAAAACGTCCCACTACTTGTTATACTCGTTTCTCTTCCCCCACCAGCCCCAACAAAGACATTTACAAGTCAGCAGGTGGTGCAGCCGCCAAAGGACCAACAGCAAGTGTTGTGGGATTGAGAAACCAAACACACCGACACATGAAAACCCTGTCCACAGGACAACAGCAGGCAGCCTCTCAGAATCTTAATCCAACCCATATTAAAGGGAAAGAGGTTTTTCCATAGTCTTTCCAGAGCAGGACCATATGTCACATGCTTTGCTCAGTGCAAGTTAAACATGTGTTAGAGATATAACACTGAATTTCTCTTGTATAATAAAATACACACCCTTGGTTTCATCACAGAGTATTTTGGCCTAGTTCTTATGCATAATTTTTCATAAACTTCTAAACCAATTATTGATGTGTAAAAACTTACTGGTTGATTTACAAACTAATTTAGAGCATACGACAGCCATCAATTTACCAAATCTTAACAAGATACTGCTTATCAACTCCTGAGCAAAGGACATTTGTTCTTAAACACCAAGTGCATACATTCACAGCAGCTTTAAATCATGTCTCCAAAATCAGACATGAAAGGTGTGCACATTCCTTACCAGAGATTACTGCTTATCTCCCGAGTCTGACAACTCACTTCTAACATTACAAACAACTCCGAAGAGAGCTCAGGGTAAGGCATGGCAGTGAAATATCACACCCCTCCCAAAAGCACTCAGATGGACAATAGGTGCAACCTCTGCCATCAGAATGCCAGGTTCAGTGGCAAGAAGCCCTTGCAATTAGGAACCCAACTCTTAGCAGGTTTGAGCACCACATACATCACTAAGACTGTACTAAGAAATATAACCAAGGTTAACTGGCTGCTTGCACAGCCCTCCAATGTCCCAAAACACAGAAGAAACAAACCCCTGTCCAGCTTTTTTCCCCGAGTCTGACGCAAGAACATAGGAGTGACAAACACAATTTCAAACAGCAGTGAACTTTTCCTAAAGACACAATGGCCTATGGTGATGCTGGATGGCCCAAAAAAAGGGGGAGACCCACACAGACGCACTGCCATCTCCACCAGGAGCCTTACTCCAGCAGCATCTGTTGGGATATGTGGATGCACCAGGCTCACCAGGGATTCTGAGCTTTAGGCAAAGGGGAAGAGGGATGATTAGTGACAGTGTGACTAAAAGCAGAGGACTTCTACAAAGGCTGGCCAGGGTGACTGAGGTAAACTGGCTGCAGAGGGCTGGGAGGGCAAGGCACAAGGACACCACACCTGTGGAACTGAGATCCAGGCAGGCCTATTATTTGCCCTGGCCTCCATGGCTACCTGTTGGTACCAGTAGGAATAATTACTGTTTCTGCTCTCTGCTCCCCAACCCCACTAGGAAGGGCTCATTAAGTCAGGAGTCAGGCAACACCCCCAAGAATCTCCACTGCATTCAGAAAGCACTTCTCCGCTGGTGAAATGAGCCACAGAAACCGCAGAGAGTGAGATGCAGAAGGCAGATTCACAGGGAGTCAGCTCAGGAGCAACAGAACTGGATCAAAACTAGCTCTATGGTAATCCAAGGTGCTTTCTGCACCCTGTTCACTGCCCCAAGGTCCAGAAATAAAGCCCAGTAGTTATTCACACCATCCCTGCATCATCACAAGTGTTCCTCAGAGTGTGCCTGCTGCCTCTCAATTAAAGCATCCTGCAGGACCTGACCTCTCTTTGAAAAACCATCACAGCACGTGTAATCCAGATAACAACCGACAGGGAAGCCTGTAAGCGTTAAGACTTTTTAAGACAACATTCTCAGTTACATTTAACACAGATCATGATTATTATTTCTAGTGTCACACATCAAGGAGTGGCTTGTCTCTCAGATTTTATCTATTTAATCTGCAAGTGGTCAGCAGTCTCAGACAAATTATATATTTCAAGAAACAGCAGTCAGACTGCAAACTTGTCATCCACAACATGATACAAACAAGTGTTTTCAGATTACAGTTGCTGTTTCTACATACAAAATCCATCTGCTACAGCTGAGAGCTTCTGACAAAGTAAGGTTTTACCTTGTCACGTTAGCCCCTCGGCCTTACCTCTCACCAGCATTCTTAATCCATTTCGAAAGTCTGACATTTTCAGAAAGAAAACGTGAGGTTTTTTGCTCCTTCATGAAACTATCAATTGCTGTAGACTGGCAAATATATCTACCATTTGCTTTTTCCTCATCCTTAATTCAAAGAAATTAATTAATTATAATTCTACTGGGTTCCCTTCTATAGGTACACTAATAATAGCATTTAGCCCCAACAGGCAGACACAAGGTTGATGGTCAGCATAGAAATGAATTAGAGGTCTCAAAGCAGCTGCTAGAGGAAAAACAGCCCTAAAGAAACTACCAGGGAAGGAAAGAACTTGTCATCTCTCTTGGCAGTCTCAGATACTAGAAAAAGTCTGAATGAATGCAGCAGCAGCTCCAAGACCCCACACATTTAATGGCAAGCCAAATCCTGCAAAATCTGGTAAAATTCTACGGAGTTTCCAGCTGTACTTTTAACTAAAGCTTTTTGGCACTTGTGAAGGTACAAAAAGCAGCCAGGAGCCCTAGAACAAATGCATAAGCTAGATGTGTCCATGAAAACAACCAGCAATGCAATAATTTTCTTGTAAATTTTGTAAATACTTCATGTCTTTTCTCAAATAGGGGATCCAGCAGCTTCGATTAGCTCAGCTGGTTCGAGCATGGGGCTAATAATGCCAAGATTATGGGTTTGATCCCCATATGGGCCATTCACTTAAGAGCTGGACTCAATGATCCTTGTGAGTCCCTTCCAACTCAAAATACTCTGTGATTCCTTCCCTTCCGTACTTTGAGTGCAGAACACCAAGACCGAAGCTTATGCTTTATATTTGTCCTCCCACTACTGAATGGACTGAAAAGAAGGCAAGATTTGGCTCTTGATCACTGTCACAAGTAACACATTTAAGCCATCTGCAATTTGACTCCACTTAGGCCAAATTCTATTTTCTCACTTACATTTAGTGCGAGTGCTGGCACAAAACCTGCCTTGCATGCAGTTTGGGGAAACCTGCACTCACGAGTGCCCTGCTAAATTAAAATCCTGCCCTGGAGGATTGGGAAGACCTTTCAGCAATCTCCCAGAGACTGCTTTATGATTGCAAGCTATGCACTGATGCAGCACATGCACTATGCGCTCTCTCCTGGCAGCTCTGCTGGGGTGGGTACTGTACAGATGAAAGACCACGCTGACAGACAGAGACAGTTGCTCCTCCAGTTTCAACAGCAAGTTTTGCCAGAGGAGATTCCCCAGTGTTACAGTCATTATTTAGCTGGCTCTGCACAGTTGTCTAATCCAAGGATCAAGGTCTGCACTTTTTTTTACCATTGACTTGCACTTCCCTTTCTGCTTCTTTTTTTCTTGCTTTGTTTTTTTAAGACTTAAGATTCAACTTACAAGTCAAGCATGCAAATGCCTTGCTTTGTGTTTTTTGGGGAGGGGATTAATCATTGAAATACTACATTTTCATTTTAGTATATGAAGTCATAGATTTCTAACACATTATAGAGCAGGTTCCTTCCAAGGATACTTTGATTTTCTTTCCCATGGCACGTGACAAGACTCTAAGCTCAAGCCTTAATGCAAGAACACATACTCTCTGAAATTATTAACTTGCACTGTGAACTTCCAGAAGGTACCAGCTGAGTTAGAAGTAAGAGGGTGGCTATTTGAGGTTAGCTATTTACTAGGTTAAGGTTACATACAGTCACACCCAGGGCATGCATTGAGCACAGTTAGCCACGAAAGTACATGAAAAGACCATCTGCCCCTTTAGGGAACCAGCTGATAATTCCAGGCAGTTCAGGTCAACAAGATATCCTTTACTGTACCATGGGAATGGTGGAGATGTCGGGCAGGGTGCTCCTTTGGCATTTCGGGGAATGGTCACAACTGTGAGGGTGCAGGGAGCTGATAGGACAATGCTAGGCTCAGGCTACTGTAAGAAAGCCTACAGCTTTCTTCATTCTGTGCTTTCTGGAATTAGTTTTCTGGAGTTACTTCAAAGATATTAAGTGGTTTGGAAATTAAGGACAACATTTTTATGTTTTAAACAGCGGAATAAGGACTTTCTGAGCAGCAGAGTTGTACAACAGATCCTTCCTTAGGCATTTCTCCTTTTGAAGCTTTGGCAACAGCTGATCATCACCTTGTTGCATTGGTATGGTCTCACTTGGTAATTGGGAATTTATCTAAGACCAACTGGTCTTATTTTTGCTGCAGGTGATTTAGAATTCCCGAGGGACAGGGGAAGAGAAACAAATACTACATTCAATACCGATCCAGAGATGTAACCAAAGAAAAAAGCACAAGTCATAGTAATAAACTAGTAGAGTTGCAGTACATCTGATTTCAGAGACTTTTCAAACGTTACTTATAATTCTCTTCTTCATTCAGCTATACCTAGGAAGTCTTGGGGGGGGAAACAAACAACATTTTGCAGAAGAAATTTGACTGGAATTACAAAGGTTTATCAGCAAAGAAAACCTGAGTTTAAGCTTAATTTTAGAAGCTGTCAAGGAAAAAAAAAAAAAAGTACTATGCTAACAGCTTTAGAGGAATTGATAAAACTTGCAAACCTGATCTGAAAAAGTCAGAATTTAATTCAGAGAAATGAGACAGTGAGAGCTTAAGTTACTAACAAACCAGTCTTTCAAAGGTACAGATCAAAAAAGTGAATCAAGTGCCCCATCTTTTCTTACAATACATTTATTCTTTTGATTGAAGAACAAAGGCTTTTGTACACATCCTGTATCTATCTCAATTTTTGTCACTTATGAGTCCACTAGCTAGGTTTAAACATATTTGACAACATGGAAGATTTACAACAGAGAGAAATAATGAAGAAATTCTAATAAACTGGAAGAAACAACATTAAGGGCTGAGAATCACAAGGAAGGCACAAGTTGGGAACATCAAACATTTGAAAACACAAATATTTACACAGATTCTTAAACTCAGAGAATAACTCTTTAAATATTAATAAAACCCAAACCTGTAAAGTACTTCATACCAACGCAAATGACCTGAAACAAAAGATCAGCTTTTGCAGGCTTTCTAAATTAAAGTTAATATTTAATACAGAATTTTCCTTAGTCCAGTAACTGAAAGTGTGTTCTGTGTTAGCAAATCAGAGCATCCTACTTGCTTTCAAGTTATAAATATACTTTTGTATGTTACCAGTAAAAGGTGACCTTGAGAAAGATGGAGCTTTGCTAGTTTTTAAGTACACAGCTTATCCAAATTCTCACATCATATAAAAAACGCAATGCTTAGATCTCTGATAGGCAATATTTTGCCCAACAAACAATTAAAGGACAAGCCCAGGCTCTCACAGCGAGCTGGCAGAGGGCTCAGGGAGGGAGGAGTTGGAGAAGCTGGAGCATTTGGCAATGGAAGACCAGAAAGTCAATATTTGGCAGTCTGACAAGACAATTTTCTGGCTGTAATCTCATTCTCTTAAGCAAATTAAAATAACAAAAAATGCTCTCATTGCCCTTCTGGTTAATAGCATTTCATTCACTTGAACAGCCCGCTGTTTGAGTCCTTAATATGACTATTACCAAGAATAAGTTTTATTTCTGACCTCAGGCCAGCAGAGAAAGTCTCAATTCCCTCACAACACTGAGATGGCCTGCATAAGTCCAGCCTAAATCCCGGAAAGTGCTTTTTTGGTGAGTACATGGTTTACTGAAAACAACAACATGCATCCCATATGGAAAAAGGGTTACGGGCAGACCATTTACAAAATGAACACCATAATCCTGACCAAGCAGCATCACACAAAACTTTTCTACTATTCTCTATTCACTAGATACTAAAAAGCACCCTAAAGAAGTTTGAAGCAATGGTAAAAATGCTGAAAATTAAATAATTGGAAGCAATATACTGAAACAGTCTTGCAACAAAATATATACAAAATTTCCTCACAAGAATTATTCCACTGCCCCCAGTGTCAACACTTCTCCAGAATGCTGTATTAATGAAAGGCATGAAGAGGCAAATCAAAAAAGCCCTTTTGGTAAGTATAAACTCTCAGCAAGAAGGGACTGTGTGATTGTCTGAAGTCCTAGGCAGCATTCAACAAGAACTGTGTTACTGTAGAAATATATTTTGACATTATTAAAGTTCTTGATTTAGCCCCACTGTAGCTCACAGTTTACAAGCAACCACAGTGAAGTATCAGAAGATGCACTGAAGTGTCTGCACTTTCAAAAAGAAGTCTGTATTTTTTTTTTTTTAATGTCTCCTACATGTACAGAATCCCGCAGTTAATACTGTTTTAGAAGGTTCTGCCTCAGGTCAGTATCTTGAAAAAACTACTTAGATATTTATAAGCTTTTTATGCAACATGAAAAGCAAAAGTAACCAAATAATAAATCTGGTTGTTTCCTACTTCACCATTACACCGCCAGAAAAAAACAGTAACTGTTTTGAGACCAAGCACAAAGATGTCCTAATTACTGGAAATCCCTCAACAAACCTAAGCAGCAGAGCAAGATTAATAGTCACAAGACCCAGAGATTAATCTATTTACCAAAGAATCTGTACAACAAAGCAGTCTAATACTAAGATTACTGAAACTAGATTTTCAACAAGATAAGGGTCAAGAGACCTAAACAGTGCAAAACATCTCCCTAATAATGACTTCTTATAAAACTAAAAATATGTTCTAAAGAAAAAGATATTACCTTGATGACTTTCATTTAAAAGGCTTAATATAACAAACAAAACTTTCTAGAGGAATTAAATCAAGAGCCAAAATTACTATGAACACATTACAATATAAGCCAAGTAACAAGCTGACCAGTAAAATAAGTCCTTTGTTTTTAATTACGTTTAAAGTACAAGAATAGATGCCCAAAAAAAAAAAAAAGCCTTACCCAACTCCTACCCTCCTCCCCTCAAAAGAATCCTCTATATTAGAACAGCATAACCATCAGTACTAAACAGCATAACTGATCAGTAAACTAAAGCCAAAATGGAACTGATAATAGGAAAATATATATATAAATGAATAAAATTAATATAAAATCGAAATTTTAAAAAAGGCTGATCAGATTAACTTAGCTGAACTAAGGAAGGCTCTGAGGTACCCAGACCAGATGATTGCCTGCAAGCAAGCATCACACACCAGTCTTCCAAATCCCAGTTCAATAAAAGGTGGTACAGTGAAATTCAATAACACCGAACCTGGAACAAGACAATTCAAACTAGAAATTTCAAGGGCTATTGGAGTCTTTGTTGTTTTTCTCATAGATTGTTTAAAAACATTCGGTCATCTTACCAAAGAATTCAGCAAATTTTGTTGCTTACACCAGGGCAGACAGCTTTCAAAACACAAACTGGCTGTAAGCTACATGTATGCTACAGAAGTCACCAGAGTTTCTGCGTGTTGGTTGATCTTTCCACACTTAATTATTTAGTCAGAGACTTCCATTTGCAAGATTTCAAAGGTATGTGCTTTTAAAAAAGAAAATTTCACAAAAAAGACCTTAAGCCAACTATTGTCATTTGCACTTGTACTAAAGAAGTAAATGCTCACTCCTCATGCTCCTATCATCCTATAGTTACATTCACCGATTTTTTTTTTTTTTTTAATATGCAGAGCATGAGCTATATGAGAAACACCTTACAGCTCCTAAGAGAGGGGAGAACACACTGTACAGAGGTGCATTCTGTGCTACACAGGCTGTGGTTTCTAAACTGACACCACTGAACACCTGACCAAAATGGGACAGGAAAGGATCTCCTGGCTGCTCATCCACAGACTTCCAGGGACCTATAAGGAAGCTCAGACACTTTCCTCAGCCTGGGAGAGCTCTCCCATGAAGACAGAAATCATTCCTTTCATCTAGGGCACCCAACAGAAGGAAAAAATGAGGATGACAACAGAGGGATTAACAATTTATTACAGCTTCCACATTCCATGCTACAGATTCAGAGGTCAGCCAGCTGGTCACAGATCCCAGAGGAGCATTTCCTAGCTGAAAACTGTACCACCAGACAGTGCCACCCATGCCCCACTGCGGTCTTGGCAACTCCCTGCCCCAATGACCCAGGGAGGATTGCACAGAGGTACCTGCAGGGCACGGGGGCACCCCCGGCAGACAATAAGCTCACCCCCCAGCTGAACTTATTTAATATTCAGGCCTCAGTCATCAGAAATTGCAGGCCTATGGATATTGGTATTTTTAATGAGCCAAATGCTAAATACGATATAAGAATCCATGAGTAAAATCAAGGCTATCCTATAGCTTGCACTGTTGAACACTGGTAACTTCTTCATTTTACACCTAACTCAGATTTTAGAGCAAGTCACATCAGCCACATCTTCCATTCCTTTTTGTGTTAAATAATTATCTCTAATAGTGCTTTAGTAGGCCTTCATTTTCTCACAGTCTCATTAACCAGGAGACTTGAAAACAATAGGTCTTCTTGCATGCAAAGATGGAGGATGCAGCTGCTTCCATCTATAAATAAGATGTTGTTGAATCAGATGTGACTGCTATTGTTTCAGCAGTTCATCGGTTACATTAGAAGATTAGAAGTAAGGGTCAAGGTGTATTTTTTCCTTTCTTTGAATTGACAGGACCACTATCTTAAAAGAAATAAGACCAAAAAGGTGAACAGAAGAGAAATGCAATAGTTATGTAAGTCACCTCTCAACCTGAACTGTAATGGCAGAAGCCACTGAACAGTGAAACTAGCTTTGTATTTTAGTATTAATTTATCAGATTTAGGAGCTGTTATATACTATACACCCAGTGATACTTTAAAAACACCCATGGGAAAACGTAAAGATTTTTGTAGTTGGAAGGCCTATCTGTGCATGCTGACTGGTATTTTAGTCATACCTCAGATTTTCAAGTAGGACACAGAAGAAGCATAGTGTAAAAGCCTGTATTACCCATCAACCAAGATGGCAGTTGAGGAACATTTTATTAGGGACATGAGTTTAGGATGGGTTTAACATGCATCACATGCCAATCCAACCTGCAGGTATCCAGTACTTTAAGGCCACTCCTGAATGATGAAAAGAACAAGGGAAAGAAGAGTAGGGAAGGACAAGGAAATCAAGTGCCTTCAGTACTGCTTTGTGAAACTGCATCTCAAGGAGACAAGGATGGATCCCAATGTCATGAATAGTAGAGGATTCACAAACAAAGAGGAAAAAGGAGAAAGCAACTTCCTAAAACTTCAATGATCCATTGAGAAAGATTTCCTTTCTGATGTACCTTTTCCTTGTGATGACACCTATCTATAAGCTATACCAAATTAGCACTATCATAAGTTAAATTACATCAGAAATACTTAGATATTTTATCAGTACTTTCAGTTTATAGAAGTATAATTTAAGTTTTTCTTGATGAAGTATATTAAGGTAACAGTCCTGCGCTGGCTACATAGTACACTCACCATTGGGATTTGGCTGCTGATGACAGAAGATAGTTCTGCAGTGAGAGAGCAGAAACAATCCTTTAAAAACTCACCAAGATGTCTTCTAGCTCCCTCTTCCCAGCAGCTCCTAGCAGCCAGGTTACTACAGTAGGGGTGCACCCCAAGCCTACAGAGAAACCTCACCCTTCAGATAAAAATGTTTCCATTTGATGCATCTAGAACACACAGTCAGCTAGGCAGGTAATTAAATTCCAAGCTGGCTCCAAATTCAGGGACACCTGAGCTGAAAAATATTGCACCTGTCCTACACAGCCTCAATTTAAGACATATATGATATATCTTTCTATATGTGTATAAGGAAGATAGATACACAGATATTCCTGACAATCCATATACAATCTGGTGGCTATTCTGCACTAAGCTTCATACCACTGTGGCAAATTTTAATTATGTTTTGGGCTTTCTTCATGGATTTAAAAGGTAGGTGCATGCCCTCAGAAACATGGTGGAGGCAGCAAGAAAGAAAAGAAAAAAATCAACTAAAATAGGGGTAGGGAGAAGGATTTTCAGAAGCACTTGCGGAGGAAACAAGTATTGCAGTCACAATGAAAACCATAAGCAATTCTGACTGAGTAAAAACACAACCCAACAGACCCAGAATGTGCTCATAATTTAGTAAATCCCTTATAAATATAGAACGACAGCTCTGAACACAACTCTGTTTTGCTTTTTAATCTCAAAACTTTACATGCCTTATGTTGGAGGAAACTTTCTCTTTTGTGCTTGCTAGCAGGAAACCCCTATTTTTACACTCAATAGTGCCACAAGTTTCCAGCATCAATTACTGACTCTGTTTAGCAGAAGAATGTGACTTCCACCAACGGTGACAAAGTGACACTCCAAGTGTTCACCAAGTGCGTTACACTGCTCTTCAGATAACTGACTTGCTTGTTTTTGTTAAAGAAAAGCATTAAAGGCTGTTAACAGCAAGCTGTGCTGCCTCCACACATAGTCATCCCTCCACCCCTAAAAGTTCAAACAGAGGAACATGCCTAGATTTAAAATTAAACTCTGCACCAATTCACAACAGACATAGATTACTGATGATCTACTGCCCTTTTAGTCATGGCTAAAACCCTTTGAAAAATCCTTTCTGTGCTGAATCACACAATCTACAAACATCTGGAACTATCATAAAAAAATCCCATTTGAAAACAGGCTAAGTCACTTACTGGCTTTTAAGAGGGTACATTATACACATATCATACAACACAGAATTATATAAATTCTGATATAATTTTTCAGAAAGGAGTATATTTTTCCAATTCTTCTTGAAAAAAATAACACTGGAGTATCAATTAAAGGATTTTAGTGACTTTAATAGCTTGCAGATATATCAACAGCAAACAGGAGCTATACAAGCTAGACAGCTTGCAGTCAATCACACTAATTTTTACAGCAACATGTCAAAAGTCTTTACATTAGAAAGTTATCTTCACATAATACTTATTTGCCACTTACCTTTTTCCTTAAAAAGAAAAGTATTCTTATTTTTGGACAAGGTTTCAAAAGTGCATTGTTTAATAATATTGTTTGCTTGTTTTCCCAACTGCCCATCACACACATTTCACCAATTAAAAAAAGATACTGCAGTAAACAAAGAACACTACAAAGCTGATGAAGCATCATCCACCATAAAACAACAGAGGTATTTTTCTGGTTTCAGTTCAAGTTGATAGAAGTTGTATTAGACCAAAGGAAAAAAAATATTATTGCTTTAGCACATGCTCAAAGTGCAGCAATAGTATAGTGGGTCTACTTTAACTGAATACCAGAGAAGCTATTGCAGCACTAAATTTACAATCTGTATTAGGTACCATACACAACATGACTGAATTGAGTATCTAGCAGTCCTATTGTAAGACTGCTCCCTGTAACAAGGCCATGCAATATTCTCATTAGAAAGCAATATTTCAGGCTGTCCAAATCTACAGCTGCCAGGTGACTTCTGGGCAGATTTTAATGTAGGTATTTCTTGTGTTCCAGTACAAAGCAACTCCTCGTCCTCAAGTTTTGAATTTTTTTTCTGACTCCAACCACAAGATGCATAAAATAGGCAAAGCCATATATCGTCTACACTGAGGTTGCTTTGTTATGTATGAGCTACTGGCAAAAGAAAGCAGCATTTTAAGAGCCACTTAAAATAGAGAGCATAATTGGAGCAAGTCAGCTGCAGCACAAACACAAAGGCATGGGGGTAAAAGGAAGCACCTTCCTTAGTGCATAAGGAAATATCACCTCCTTCCCATCAAAACAAACTCTCCGGAAGAACAGCTATAGCGGTACAGCCCATCTGAGCGCTTCCGCCACAGCAAAGACAGGATCATGAACTATACTGTTCTCCCTGCTTTTTTATTTCCCAAAGGTATCACAGTACCAGCAAATTAAAGGAGCTTTCCTTCTTCCTCTCCTCTGCATAGCTCCCAACCCCCAAGGACTTGCTACACAAATGTTTATGTAGCCTTTTGCATTTCTATATTTTTATCGATTGTGCTTTAGAAAAAGTCATATACTACTTCATTGTCTTACAAATAGCACCAACATTAAAGGTCAAATTTATTTTGTACTTGCATCTGAGATTTCAATGCTGAGATGGTGCAAACAATATACAGATGATTACTAGCCCTACAACCTTTCACTGCATTTCTGGTCAATGAATAAGCATTTGCAATTTCTATATTTTCTGTACAGTTATTTAACAACAGCTGCACACTGAATAGTCATTGTCTCTTAAGAGGACAATGAAAACTTGCTATTCCAGAATGAGAACAAAAAAAATGCCTGTTTCTTTCCTTGTCTACAAAAATTTTTTTTTCTTCTTTTCTTTTTTCTTTTTTGGAGCAGAAAAGGCATAATCTCCTGAAAGGAATTTCGTAGACCTTCAAATTTAAATTTTTGCACTCATCTTCTGGAACACAGACTTGCAAGTACAAATTGTTGGGATTTCGTACTTATTTCGTAGGAGCACACTCTGAGGTTTGACAAAGGTGTTTAACATCCTTCATAAAAAGAAAATCCCTTTGCTCAACAAATTCAAGGTTTTGCACTCAACCTAGAACCCTAAGAATTACAGATACAGTACATTAATTTTATTAAATGAAATTGAGTTCATTATCTTCAATATGAAGTGCTTGAACATTCTTCAGTTTCTTTAAGAACACCCATAATTTTAACAAGCAACTCTTATACTGTTGTTCTTTTTACAATTACCAGATGAACTGGGGAAAAAAGTAAGTAAGTCATTTTACACAAAATCGAATATTTGTGTGAACAAGTCTACACTCTTTTCCTTATCTGGCCTCACCAATACTTAGCCTACAGCATTTGCTCTATGTTCTTGATAACAGTAGTTTTGAAAAAAAAAAACCACTGATACCATCAATGCAGCCTGCTCAAAAATTTGATCTACAATCACACAAGACATACTCAGATACAGTCTGATCATTTATTTATCCCTCAGAAGAAAGGAAGGAGTTTATTGGAGACCGAGAACAAAACAAGACACATGGCTTTCACATCCCTATTTTGGCAAAATCTCTTTACTTTCAGACAGCACATGTTTACATCCATTTGTAGATGTTTCACTGCTCAGACATTACCAAAGCAGTTGCAGAACTCATTCTACTATACCGATGTCTTAAAAGAGTGATGACAAATCTTTTTCATATTTTTGAAAAAATGTATCTTTACTACCTTCCCACACTCCCAAGAACTCACCTCCTCTCCTTCTTTACCAAAGCTGCTCTGTAACAGCAGCCACAGTTTGTCACCTGGATGTGACATAAAGTGGCATCATCATAAATCAAATAGAGCTGGAAACTGCAAAGCAAACTAAACATCCAAAGCTCCTTCAAGCACCTTAGTAGAGAGTAAAGAAAGAATGACAGAATGGTCTGCCGATGAAAGGGGTCTCAATGTCTCTGTCTGACCCTCCTGCCCTGGGCAGAGACACCTACCACTAGACCAGGGTGCTTAGAGCTCCATCCAGCCTGGCCTTGAACACTTCCAGAGATGGGGCATTCACAACTTCTCTGGGCAACCTGTTTCAGCACCTCACCCCCCTCACAGTGAAGTATATTCTTCCCAATATCTAATCTAAACCTACTATCAGTTTGAAGTCATTGCCCCTTGTCCTATCACTAAATGCTCTTGCAAGTGCACACTCTCTCCACCTTTCTTGTAGGCTCCTTTCAGGTACTGGAAGGCAGCAATTAGGTCACCCTGAAGCCTCCTCTTTATCAAGCTGAACAGCCTCAATTTTCTCAACCTTTCCTCATAGGGGAGGTGCTCCATCCCTCTAATCATCTTGGTGGCCTCCTCTGGACTGTCTCCAACAGGTCCATGTCCTTCCTGTGTTGGTGACCCCAGAGCTGGATGCAGGGTTCCAGGGGGGTCTGACCAGAGAGAATCCCCTCCCTCCCCTGCTGCCCACGCTGCTCTGGATGCAGCCCGGTACATGTTTGGCTCTCTGGGCTGCAAGTGCACTTTGCTGGGTCATGTCCAGCCTCTCATCCACCAGCATCCCCAAGTCCTTCTCCCAGGGCTGCTCTGATCTGTTCATCCCCAGCCCATGGTGATATCGGAGGTTTCCCCAGCCCAGACGCAGCACCTTGGTCCTGTTAAACCTCACAATGTTCCCATGGGCCCACTTCTCGAGCTGGTCCAGCTCCCCCTGGATGGCATCCCACCCTTCAGGTGTGTCAACTGCACCACTCAGCTTGGTGTCACCTGCACAATTGCTGAGAGTGCAACAAGGCTGTTCCAAAATGCATAATGGGAGATTAGATATCATCTTCTTTATATCTTTACTAACAGCCATGAACAAAACACAACACTGGATGATATAAAAGGCAAAACAACAGTCATTAAGAGAAAAGAAAAAAAAAAAGGGATACAGAAGTGTTAACTACCATATGCAAAACACAAGCAAAAGACACAAAGGTTAATGTTTCAAATCTGAGGGTTTGATCAAGCCTGAGTTGACCCATGCTTGGGCTTCCAGTGGGTCTGTCAAGTGATGGGCACGTACACACAGGGCACAGAGCACCCACAGTAGCTTCACTTGAACATGGCACATAAGAAAACAGCCTTGTCAACTATTATCATACCCAAACCCACATTTTTAGTTACATTTGGTTATGCTCTTTTGTTGGTTTCTTAGACAGGATCCAGAAAAGACAGATGGTTCCAACAAACACCACATAGAACACCACTACCACTGTAGTGCCACATAGAACGCTTGTAAATATGGAAAATGTAACAAGTTACAAAGAAACACAAAACCCGAATATTTGAAAGGGACTACAGCAACAGTAGTACAGAAAGGTATTACTGTACTCTTTTCATTATGAAACTTTTTCCATGTTTATGCCTATGAAAAATAAAAGAATTTAAAAAAACAAGTCAGTCATACATAATGCAAAAGCATGTATGAACTAGTAAGAGAATACTTGCTTACTATCAATAACATGACAGTTTTGAGAGCCCATAATGCAGCCATGAGAGAAGTAAACACTATGGTAGCAGCAAATCTATTTGAGCCTTTCTGCAAACTGCTCTCGAGATCCCATCTAGTCATTTCCTTCAGATTAATTCAGAGCCAGGAGAGATGCAGAAAAGAGTCTGTTCTGCAAGAGAGTATTCCCAAAATGCTGGCTATGGTGAAACACAGAAGAGGTCACAGGCAATTGCAGCTCTCTAGAAATAAAGTTAACTAGAATATACACATGGCTATTAAAAGACAAAGCTGACCTAGTAACACAAGCACCACTGCAATGGGAATTTGGAAAGGAACACAAACAGTTTAGGAAATACTCTGCTGCATAGCAGTCTGACACTGCTAAAGATGGATTCAGTCACTCACTGGCCTCTTCTGTTTCAGTCCTAAAACAAGGCTCAGGTGTATCATGTAGAAAAACAGAATAAAATCTCTTCTCATTTAATTAATAAAACAGTTTAATAACTGAGGCCTACCACATGATTTTTGATTGTGTAGATTTGGTAATATTTATACTACAAATTCTATATACAAACTAGTGTAATTTATACGTGCTCACCCCCATAAAAAATTCCTAAAGGCTTGTAACTTGAACAGCAAGATCAAAATTCCATATTTTTTCTTAATTCAGCTGTTAATAAATGCTACATAAACCTTTCTGTCAAGGACAGAAACAAGGAGAAACCTTTAAAAGAATGAAATTACATGCAGTTAAATTTATTTTCTAGAAGCAGTAAATATATCTGCCTTCTCCTAATTTGCTTTCCCTGAGGAGTCAGTAACATACCAGCCATCTGCCCTTTATGAGAAAACACCTGTAGGAGATGGTACAATGGCTTGCATCACTGGGCTACAGCTTCTTTAACTATTTATTACCTCAATAATTAGAATGTTTAGCTTTTAAGATTATGGTTATCCTTGCCATAAAATGAAAAGGAACAAAGAGAGCATGTGACCAAGCACAAGTCAAAGAACAGTAAGCACAGTGTATTCAACTGTTTGTAGTACTGGGAAAATTTATTTTAAAGTTTAAAAAAAAACCTTTAATTTTTTTTTTTTAATTAAAAAAGAAAAGAAAAAAACCCACCATGACTGAAACACTAGCAAGCTTTTTGTTTTTCATTCAAACTTAATGCCCCAGCTAGAATGCTTTAGAAGAGCAATTTGTCAGGGAGAAGAGGGAAATTAAAGTAATTCATTTCCTACTATTAGTAGGCAGAATGGTGCCCTGCCTTGCTCAGGGGAGTTTAATAGGTAAAGGTTTATAGTTGCACACTTCACTGTTTGCAATAGTAACAGAGTTGAACAGATGAGGCAGGAAGTTTATATAACTCAGTGAGGGTAATAGTGCCTCCTGCTAAGTGGTACCACTCACTTCCCTCCACTCCCTGCCCCGGGTCTGTCCCAAACTAAGCTACTTGTTTTCAGCTTAAGAAACAGGGCAGGCAGATGAATAAGTGACAGATACTCAGGATTATATTCAGGTGTCAATTTGACAATTATGAAGCCAATACTACTAAGGAGAGAGGTATCCCCAGTTCCTCATTCTTAGTACCAGCCCAGGCAGGGTAATTGGTGTCGGGATTCTCAAACCAGTAAGTTGAGTTCCCTTGAATCTATCTTTGATACTCATCTCAGCCCTGGCACACATCCTTCCCTATTACCCTTCCTACCTTTCGGCACCATAATGAGGAGGAGGAAGGTGACATAATTAACCATAGATCATTTATCTTCCATGAGCTAAAACAGAGAAATTGTAGTTCTTGCATACCTGTGAGACAGAGTCCTTTTTCAGCCTTCACTCACACCCTGAATACCATGAGTTATAAATGGGTGAATGAACTCTTCTTGCCATTAAAGCTTCCAAAACACCCCACCATAATAAACATGCCTACCTGATGTTGTCAGCAAGAACACAGTTGCACAGACTGAAGCAACTACTGAATTAAAACAGCTGAAAGAGAAGTAAAAACATCACTGCATGTAGTACAGCAATCAACACTGAACCTAATGACTGTAAGTGGGGCTTTTCCACTTCCACTTAATTCCTACTACAAGATCCTTCTGATGAGCATATTCTAAAGCTTAAAATGCCCTTTTTTCCCCCCACTGTTCATCAGCTGACAGCATCAAGATTCACTCTGTGTGCCAGGCATATGATTCTCCTTCTGCAACTCTGAACTGACACCAATTCTACAAGGCATTTTATATAAAAAAGTTCACTTGCATTTGTGAAAGGAGTTCAAAGGTTGCAACAATACTGGACAGAAAACCTTGACCAGAATTTTGAGAAAATAAATAAGAACAAGCAACATTTCAGAGGGTATAATTAAAGCTTCATCTTCTGGAGACCAACCATTTTGGATTTCTCAGGAACCACATGCAGCAAGATAACTTATTGCTCAATTCGGGTGGTATGAAGTATTGTTTCTCCAACTTTCCCTCCTCTTCCCACCATCTCTGGGGTATTAGAAGTGACTCAGAAGAATTTAGAATGGTTTAACAGTTGTGTTAAATTCGTGTTTCCCAGCTGAGCATCTTTGGTGCGTGTTAAGCTATCTTAAAAAGAGAAAAGAGAGAGGAATGGAGCAGGAGAAATATCTACACAGGCCTCCACTACTAAGAAAAAATTAAGCTGCCCATGTAACAACTAACTTTCTGAACAAGGCACAGAAACCTCAATTTGTTCATAAACGTAAGTAAAAATATTACTTAGAAACATTTGTTCAACCACAACTAAACCAAAACCAACTTACATAGTCGTATCCTTTTTGATAAGCACCTAAAATCACAGAGAAGCAGGGTTGCCTCACAAGCAACTCCAGCACCGTTCAGCATTCAATAAACCCATCACAATTAAAAAGACAGGAAAATCCTCAATGTTTTCTTTGAAGCTGAAAGAATTACTTCCTCAATTTATCCTTCAAATCTTTTTTCCTATTGAATATATCTGCTGGCAATTAAGCTTTCAATTTAGTCCTCTCATTCATATGAAATGAGTGAAGGGCAAAACCAATTACAGTTAGGAAAATAGCAACTTTATTTCCTCAGCTCTCTAGTTCTCATGCTCCACAGCAGTTATACAGTTTGAAAAACACTGGCAAGATATTTGCTCTGTTGAACTATAAACAGCTTCCTTTGAAAGAAGGGAGAAGGAGAGATGGAGCTGTAAATTCAGACTTCAGTGCCTACAAACGAGACTAGGCACACATTTACAAACTTAGAAAAGCCAGTAAAAAGCTAGTATAAAGCTATATTTGAAATACTAAGCTGCTAATAAAAGCCTGGATTTGTTATAAGCTCTGAGTCTATAGATCCGAAGTGAGAAATGTATAAGAAGGAATATAATTCAGAGTCAGTCACTAAGTCCAGACACCAGGTGACCCTGGCAAATACAGAGGTATTACTCGTTTGAGATTTTTTTTAAAACTGGAGAACCAAAAAAACAAAACCAAAGCCTGACAGTCACAGCTATCCGTATCTGCCAATGAAGCTCAAAAACAGCTGTTGGTTCTGCCAAAGAAGCTTGTTTCTGAAATCGATTCCTTTGCCATCATCCCAGTGGCACCCAAACAGGATTTCCTGTATTGAATTGACTTTTCAGCATTAAATAGCGTGCACAGTGAACTCAGCTTTAAAAATGTTGACATTAAAAGCATAGTGCTTATCCTAGGCATAGCTACTGAGTGATGTGTCCCATTACCTGGAATTAGTACTTCTAAAAGAAGCCTATTACCCCTCTTTTTCCCCAGGCTTCACTATGATCAGAAAATTCCCAAATGTTTTTGTTCAGTTCATTTTAAAATAACACCTCCTACGACAGGCAAAAGCTCCAAGAGGTGCTGACAGGGAGAAACCTGCACTATTGCACTTTCTGGGAGGCTACTGTTTGGTGGTATCACAACTCCCCAGCTCTACCAGCTGCTGCTTTAGAGACAAAATCCATTTAGGGAACTGAATGAGATCATACTTGAACATATTGATTCGGTGTTAGGATAATTCCTCCACACCATCTTTTTATGTTGTGCAAAAGTTTTAATTTGCTGTAGCAAACAAAACACTATAATTGCTTAAAAGAAAAGCATTGCTTAAGCTGATCTGGGAAGTGACACCTCTCTCATTACCAACCAATTACCATTCATTATCTATAACCTTCCTTGCTGCAGTCAAGGATGAATCCTATGCATTTGCACTTCATAAATACGGCAACAGTCGCACACAGGAGCTGGACCCACACAGCAGCTGTGCTGTAAAACTGAATCAGAGAAATTAAGCGCCAAAAAGATTGCCCACAGCATCAACTGGCACATCCTCCACAATCACATGCACACCAGCTGCCTCTACAGCACAACCCTGGTGCTACCAAGCAGCTGGTGAGTCACCCTGTTTTATCATGGCCTCTGCAGCAAACTTTCTCTGTGCAGTGTCTCGTTAGAAACATGGTTTCTGAATATTCTGATTCCATTTGTCTTCCTTCACCTATTTCATTAATTCTATAAGCACTTCCTTCCCCACCACTCCCATCTCTAGCGCTTTCCATACTCCGGGCCAGAAAACTCACAAGCCATCCATCACAACCATCTTTCTCTTCTTTCCTTCCCCCCATTAAATTACACAAGCACAACAGCCAAGCACCCAGAAAAGTCAATCCTCTCTATATCTACCTCCTTTAACTTCAAACTCGGAACAAGGTTTAGTGACGCCTCACCAGGGCCATCAGCTAGGTTACAAGCATCAAAAGTTACAGAGTGAAAGGAGGTAAAGGCTTATGACAAGAAGGTGAAAAGCAAAATAGTTCTAAGAGGCTAAGGGAGCAGGAGCTAGAAAAGCCCTTGAAGCTGCCTTCAGGAATGGTTACAGATCAGCACAACTATCTCTGACAGCAACTCATCCAAGTGAGATGGGTATTAGTGGTCATTTTTGGTTTACTCCACAGAAATTAATTGTCCTTCACCCATGCTGTTCAACAGCCCTGCCAGAAACTTGCACCATGTAAAATGTATGTTTGAATACTGAAATGTACTGACAGAAGTGTTTGTTTAACCTTTCTTACTACACTACAACACATACTGACTGTTTTCCAACACTCTGAGATTCCCGAGCAACCCTAATACCTCATAGCAAACCTGTGCCCATCATGATGCTACAGTCAGCTTTCCAGTTTCAGGTTTATGTCTTTTGCCAACACTCATACCACCCCAGTCTTCCTAATCACGATGCATATTTGGTAATCAATGCTTGACAATGACATTTTTGGACTGTATATTCTTTGGGGAAAACCAAAGTTTTGTTGTTTGAAAAAATATTACATTATTTGAGCAAAGATGAAGCCATAAGACTGAACATAAACACACCCTAATGCAAGTTATAGCTTCTGGAATATCCACACTCCCGTAATGAGCTGCATTTTGATTAGGCACATTGAAGTCTTTGACAGTTGGGTATCTCCCCCAGGTGGGACAAACATTATCATTTTCATTTGTTTTCAGACAGAAAACACTATAAGAAAATATGCTCCATTAAATTATTCTCTATTTGGCATTTGGATTGTATAGCATTCTGAGGCTAAAGAACTAAACTGAAAGAACAGAATAAAAGAATTTATTCTTCTTGAAAGATAGGTCTTTACTATGAAAAAACTGAAGAGTTCCCATCTGCAAACATCTCACTTCCTGCTTGCTGAACCCCCTGCTAAATCTTTAAAAAAAAAAAAAAAAAAAAAAAAATCAGTTTTGTCTTCTTGAAGTAGATATCCATTGGGTTTTTTTAATACTATCAACAGGATGCATTTTTGTTTGGAACTGCACAAAAATATGGGGATGTAGTCATTATTTTTAGACATGCCACAGCAACATGGAAATATTTTCATGACAACAGAAGCCAAGAAGTCAAGATATCCAACTAAGGACCTTTAATGACCTCTTAAGTTTCCTCGGACAGCATGCATTACATACATATTCTGTTTGGGGTAAAATATCTCACTTTCTTTTTCAGTGCATATCTAGTATTTATTTTTGCAACATCTTCTGTGAAACAAGGCCATGAAATCAAGCTACAGACTTTACACACCTTGTTACAAACCCTTGCAGGTCATTGCCCACAATATCCACAATGGACACCAGAAGCAGAGGGAAAACACACTCCTTAAAGGAGAGTTTTTGGGAAAGGAGGATCTCAGAGGTTAAGGTGATCGATGGCAGATGCCAACAAATACACATAAAATGTATATATTCAAGAATCACTATTTTACTGTTGGAAAGCATCTGAGCAAGGTGCATCGTTCCTATCACCAAGTTCAAGCATTACAACATCTTAACTAAAATAAGAGTACTGAAAGCGAAATGAATTCACAAGTCAGGACCAAAGAGGGCTATCTTTTTATGCCTCAATTATCCAGCAAAAACCATAAACACACCCTTTTTCCTAACAATACTGTGATACACTGGTATAATCATACCACACAGCTCAAGAAGCCTTATTACAAGTACTTGGAAAAAATTTTTGAGCATTTTTTCAAATTAATTAGCCAGTAAAGGTTTTAAGTCAACCTGAAGCTTGCATACAGAGAAATTGCAAGACAGTTTATGTACTTTGATATACTTAAAATATTTCTGAATATGTGTATAAGGAGTATCAAGGTTGTACACATCAAAAATGTATTTGTAGGATGGAGCACAGTCTTTCTAGTGGAGAAAGACACTGGCATTTCAAGAGCTCTGCTTACCAGGGTGGTTCTGCTTAGAAAGTTCTGTGCCTGGGAAAATTACATGAGTAAGAAACACATACAACAAAATATTTCAGTACTGTAAAATTTTCAGCTAAGGCTCCTAAACTATCAAATATAGGGAAGGTGCCATTAGAAAGGCCTTTTTGATCAGGTCAGTATCAACAAGGATAGTGCTAACTCTGTCACTTTTGCAGGTGAAGAGCACTTTGCCTGCCATTGAGACTTGTTAACTAGTTATTTAATTACAGTCTGATACTAAACTTTTACTAATTTTTCTCCCACAATATTACTCTTTACCTTCTTTAAGAGTTGAGACAATGGAAGTATCACAAAAAAATCCAACCATTCGCAAAAAGATTGCTAGGATTGATAACTTTGCTATTGCTAGGCAGTGCCATAAAGATATTATAGCAAGTTAATAAGCCTAGAGCACAGGAATACATTTGCATACTTATTTTACAGTGTTTACTTCCTTCCTATTTGCTACACAAGTGAGCTGGCATTACTTCTTTCAATTAAATCCTGCATTTTAAATAAGAGCATAAAATTGCATATATTCCACCCAACACAAATCAGGCCTCTCCTGAAGCCACAAAGACTGCTTTTCTTCTGTCATTCACTTGTCCAATATGCAAAGCATAGCTGTCAATCAGTTAGCATCCCTGACAGCATAATTGCTGAAGAGAACATGAAAAACATGAGGAGGGTTGGGACCAAAAGAGATACCAGCAACATTCCTCCTTGCACACTTTAGAACTAATTTAGGATTCTTCTTCATTAAGATTCCTTTCCAGTCACTGTTAGAGCAAAACAAGGAATCTGTGGAGGAAGGCTGAGAAGGCCTTAAAGCCAGCACTGCCAAAGAAGTTTGGTTTGTACCACTCCTACTCATTTCAAAAGCAAGCTGTAGCATCTTTCACCAATAAATGCCTCATTTTTCAGGAGCTGCTTTGTCTTTACCAACAGCTCCAAGATTCTGCTTTCCAACTTCTTACCTGGTCCACACTCCCCTCTGTCAGCCTGAACATATGTGCAAGTTTTCCTCTGTGAATGCCAAACAAAACTACGTCTCACTGAATGAATGGCATCTTTCTTCTCATTTTGCTGCTGCCAATTTAGTATTCTATCCTCAAAATTTGTTTGAAAAATTTTAAGGTGTCAGTCTCGTGTGAAATAATACCACCCCTAGTAGCACTTAAGCAAATATTTAGGTTCATGAAAGCTATTTAAGAGCTAGACAGGACAGAGGAGAACAAATTTTTCCAGAGTCATGATTTGCATCGGAAGATGCAGAGATCTCTTTAAATGATGATGCAACAGAAGTGACATTTTTGACTACTGGGAGGCAGCCATTCCTTACTGAACCCAAAAGTACCTTTTCTGTCGATGCAGACTGAAAGTCCAGCTTTTACCAATGGAAGCATAAATAAGAAATACTGGCGCATACTAAGCCATTCATTAAGTTTTTTAATAACTCAAACCCGTGTTCCAAATCCCTAATTCAAAATTTTAAAGGAAATAAAAACAGAAACTCTCTGTAGCCATATCCAGTGCCAGGCTTTGCAACTATTTTAGCATCAGTGATCTAGAAAAACATTTAACATGTTAAAAAAAATTATTTTGAAAATTTTATAAATACCATTGACTCACACTTGACTTAACTCTTGGCCTTGAAAATATCAACCATTTATTATCTACTATTAAAATTTTATATTCTCTAAAGAATTTCTGGTCTTCTTACAGAAGGTTATTTATATTCCACTTCCTGAAATGGAAATTCAAAGTTTCCTGAGATAAAAATGTTTGTGACTCACTGTGGGGGTTTTGCAAGACACATCCCCTTAAATCTGAGCAAGTCAGGCGGTCTGGGTAGCTTATATAAATTTGAACAAAAACATTTTCTTCAGGTTCCACCAACATGCCCATTTCTAGAGTTCTATTTTCAATCCAGCACAACTTAAGCTTTGACAGCAACAACACACAAGTAAAGGATGTTGTCCCAGTAATTTTAAGTGTTGCAAAATTTATAACTTAGAAATACTACTGAGTTATCTTCTAGATATAAGGAAACTGTTTGTTTATGATGATGCCAGTGAACGACTGGCACAGGCTGCCCAGAGTAGTGGTAGATGTCCCTTCCCTGGAAGCATTCCAGGTCAGGTTGACCAATCTAACCTAGTTAAAGATGGCCTTGCTCATTGCCCAGCTGGACTAGATGACCTTTAAAGGCCCTCTCCAACCCAAACCATTCCATGATTTTGACTTTTCGGGCTAAAAAAAAAAAAAAAAAAAAANTTGTTTTGATTTTTGGGGGAAAAAAAAAAAAAAAAAAAAAAATTCAGATGGTTCATGCCCTCCCTTTCTCTTTTGTGGAAACACAGAAATAGAATTTAATAGATGAAATCTTTGCAGCTTTGTCTAAAAGACAGTAAATTCATTCTGATTGTCACAGCTTCATTTTCAGCAAAACCTTTTACTAGTATATTTGCAACTAATGAAATTCATAAAAGTGAAACACTTCATAAGCAAACTCCACTAGTTCAGACAACTTAAGAAGCTGCTGTATGACTAAATAAAGTCTATTTCTCTGCTTAGCAGAGGGAAGGAATTTCCCCTCCCAACGCCCTAAAGGCTTTTAATGCATTTTTTTCCTTTTCACAGAAGAAATGATTAATAGCTATGGCTTAAATCCAGTGTACAGTTTTGGCAGCTGCTGATGGACCGCTCCATCTACTTCTCCATCTACTTGCTGCTCCCTCTTTGCTACTCACAACACGTGCTGTTAAATGCATGCTGTCAAAAGTGCTAAAATGATTCACTTTTAAATGTGGTAAATCTAGATTCTGACTACTTGAAAAAGTTGCTTCTTTAACTGCAGGTGTAGAAACAAACAAACATTTTTCCCTGTCAAATGTGGTGTGTCAGTTTGCAAACTATATAAAAAGAACCATCAGGTAAAAAAAAGTTTTAACCTTTTCCACTGTCTGCAGAGCAAGCTTTAATTAAACAAATTGCAAACCTTCCTATGAGCAACAACACAGTCATGAACAACAAGCTGTTACGACTACTGGAAGTCTATTTTTTGCCTCCATAGTTTACACAAGTAGTATTGTCTCTAAAATTACTATTTAGCCATGATGGAAAAAGATCTGTTTTCAGATTACCAAAATAAAACTTCTCACTCAAGTACAGTCTGGAACCAAGAATTAAAAAGAAGTTTATTTAAGATATTTATGTATTTAAGAACATCATGCCATGATTTGTGGTTCAATCCCTTGCATGCAATGTAGCCTTTGAGATAACAAGAGCATCCCAAACACAAATACAGATGCTACTCCTAGCACTTCAAGATCATTTCAAGTCAAATAAATGCTTGGCTGTCTTAGCAACAAAAGGTTGGGTCTTTGTCAGGTTTTAGAATATGTTCCTGTAGAGAAATAAGAGAGCCTATAGGCTTTATTGTAAAAGAACAAATTGGAGATAATGGGCATCTTTAAGTGTTATTTATTTTCTTCATATTTCCAAGTTTTATGTATTAATTTTTAATGTTTCTTCTGTTTTGAAGCAGTGCTAGCAGTGTATCCAATACCAGCACCAATAATTTCCTTCTGTTTTCTTTTCGTTTGCCTGATTTTACTTAAAGAAGAAAAAATGTAATTATTCCATGTAAGGATATTTCATTGAAGTTGAAAGCTCCTGCTTGTTTTAATTGACATTAGTGGTGTTGATTTCAATTTCAAATTGGCATAACCAGTTTATAAGTAACAAAAAATTTGAAGTATTTAAATATTTTAAACCTGTATTTACAGGTACTATATTGTCAATAAAAGAGGACAAAAACATTAACTAACTCCCAGTTTTCCCTCTGCAAGCACTGTTTGGTAGCCGAGCATAAAAGTATAGAAAGATTGCTTTTCTTATTAATTTACTAAAAGGATATTTGGTCTCCCCATAGGAAAATTTTATCCTCCTCCTCAAACCACACAATCATGGATCTGTGGATTTCCCTCTCTCCCCTTACAACAACAGCACTTCTTTTTGAAGGACATGCCAGACTACTAAAATCAGAAATAATACTACAAAAGACCCAATCAGTCAATGCTCATCCTCCTGAAATACAGTCATTATTCCAACACTTAGTTTTAAGTCAGCCTGTGCAATGGTTTCATACAGCAATATTTACCACCTTGGCATTCCTCTCACCCTTTCTGCTCTCCAAACAAGGTTTGTAGTGAGTTGCACCATGTTTTTGTAATCTATCAGAAAAAGTTAGAGGACTGTTTCAGTTTCCCTTATGAATAGCAGCATAGTGAGATGAGACATACCTATTGACATCATACACATCCAAAAATTAGCTTAATTAGCTAACAGTCATTTAATTAGTCATTAATTAGCTTAACAGTCACTTAATTCATTGGTGAAGTAATACTCGTATGGAAAGAGAGCAAGGAGACTACAAACACTTCACTACATTTTATTAAAATGAAAGCTGTTATTATCACACCTACACTCTCCCTCTCCAGGCAGGTCTATAAAAATAACAGCCTGCAAAGCAGTCAAACCTAACTGACACAGGTGGAGGCATTTGCAAAAGCTGCTTTGCCAGTACAGTTAATGTCTGTTCTCAGAACAAAATGAGTATTTGGTGATATGACAGGATCAGAAGAATTTTCGCTCACGTAAAAACTGATCAGAGCATAAGCTAGACTGGTACCCTTGTATAGGAGAGCATCACAGACATTCTTCTTCCTTCTGAGCATCTCAGTCCAGACGTGAGGAACTTCCACAACCTACAGTACTGCATGTAATTTATATATGACATTAGAGCCTATTACATCAGTGCATGGACAGCTTTGCCAATACAGTTAAATCATGGAGATGCTCAAATCCAATTACAGTTAAAGCACATTTCTACCTGAATCTGAATGAAAACAACAAACACTGGAGATAAATAAAAAAAAAGTAGAAATAAGCGAAACTCTTGGTCATACTGAAAAAGCTCTTCAGACAATTTTTTGGAATAAAAAGTATTCACATACTTCCTTCTGTAAATTAAAATTAATGAGGTTACCTTAAAACTTATCTCAGTTGTATTTAAACAAAAACACAGGATGAATCGCTATAAACTGAAGTCTACTTCTTTCTCTTTATACAACCTCGCCCTGAAAGTTAGTTTCTTCGGCCACTACAGAAAATGAAACAATATGTCTTTCTAAAGAACCACAGATCAAGTGCCACGCGCTGGAGCGGACAGTTAACAGAGGCAGAAAAAGAAGCTACCTGGAAACATGGACCATGTACTCTGACCTCCTATCCTCTTCTGTTTCATTCCTTTTCCTGTACTACTCATCTGGGGCTTAGCCTTTAAAAACCACCAACCTCTTAAAAAGACATTGCTCTGGTAAAGTGGTTAATATTCATCTACTACATGTGAAAATGTCACATCCAGCAGTACCTACTCTGCTGGCTGTTAGGCTGCTGCTGGCGAACATCTCTGCACTTCATTATTTAACAACTTCCTCAGCATTCAGGAGCTGTCTGAACTAGTGGACTGAAGGTTATTAACATTTTTAAATGCCTGCAGCTAATATTTCCAAGTTCTCCAAGACAGTAATTACTGCCCACATTATTTTTAAATATTAGCACCTGTTCATACAATATAATCCAAAATATATTTTCAAGCTGGACTTTACACTTATTTTGCATACACTTTCTTAATCTCATCCCCACTATTTTGTGTATTTTTATAGACTAACCATGGAGAACTAAGAACCCACATAAACAGAGATTGTAACTGAATTCGCTACAAAAGACTGTGATTCTTACACCTTCACCTACCAAATCAAACTGCAGAGCATCAGAAACTGTCACCTTTAAAGACCTGGAAGATACACAAAAAACAATTTTCTCCCGAGTGTGTTTCTCCTGAAGGTAAGTGCACATGGGTGGCCAACAGATAGGGTTAGATAAAGCTATTGTGGCATTTTAAAATTAATTTTTAAATCACTCACCTAATTTAAATGGCCAGAAGGTCCCTCCAAACAGCAGCCTACCACCAAAAAGCCTTAAGATCTGCTTTCTGAAATAGGCAACATCTTCCAGCTGTCCACAGTGTAGAAATTAGACGAGTCATAATGCAGAAACACCAAAAAAGGGTTGTTTTTTTTTTCTCTACACTGCTATCACTGGAAGTATTGTAACTTCCAGAGATGCTCAAAGGAGCTGGACACAAAAATCCACACCAGAGTTTATTTACAAGAAGTCAAATTATCTGGAAAAAAGAGCACTCAAGGCCTCAGCTTGATGTCCCAGCTCTAATGGCAGTAGACAGCACAGCAGTCTGGCATCAAAATATTTGTTTACACACGCAAAAATACATCTTTACCTTTCACTCTAAGTTTATATTGACTATTAAAGCATTTCTCAGTATCCAAATCCACAATTCTTCCCGCCTTTACTTTATCAAACAAGCAGCAGCTCACAGAAAATCCAAGAGATTAAGCTTTATTTCTCAAAACTATTTGGAAATGCAACTAAATACCTCCAGGGTTCCACTAAAAATTATTAATATTCGATTCTGGAGGCCACCTATATTTTTAAAGCTGGAATATGGCATTTGAATAATTTACTTGCCAGCTGATTTTCCAGATTACATCTTTAACAGACGTGGGGAAAGACTGACAAACTCCTACCCACAATTCCAAATACAAAATACTGATTTGGAAAGTACATCCCCATTCTTACAGTCATTTATAGTATTTTACAGTCCTCCTACGCAAAGCAGAGAAGTTTTGTTTCCTTTCTTAAAGACATACTTTATTTGTTCAAACTGAGCATGATTATGAAATGTTAGATCTGTATTAATAGTTACTATAACTCACACTAACTGAAGACAGCATCATGAGAACTGAATAACAAAAAACCTCCACAACTAAACATACAGAGCATATTCCTGCTGTTTCAAACATCCCATGCTGCCAAGCAATGCCATTTCAGTGTAGCTGTGTTAGTTCCATTTGCCCTAACACGTTTATTCATAATGCAAAATGAAACAAAACCAAAGAAACCGCACGCACCCCACAGGACAGAAAGGTCATTTTCTTGATTTTATCCAAGTGCAAACAGATGTTTGAATAGAGGGGTTTTTTTAATATAAAAACAATCAGAAACCATTTCTAAAGTATGTCATTTCAGTATCATGTCGTTGTTACTGGAACTTTATTTTTAATAAAAAGCAAATGTAAACTACAAGCTATTGATTAAATAACACTCTCGTAAGTAACAAGCCAAGAAAAAAAAAATCCTAGGGTTTCTTTTTTAATTTCAGCATACTAAGAGATGTCAGGGCAATTGCTAACCCATCCTTCAGATTCTGACACTATATGGGATTTATAAAAAGGGTGGTTTTATAGACTAAAGAAGGAATCTGTCCATAAGCAGCAAGTACGCTTTAGTGCTCACGACAGACTGAATTCCTTTTACCCCTTAAAGCATTTTTCTTGCATTGTTCATTACCAAAGTGAATAATTTTGCAATTTTAGAAAGCAGAGTCCTAGCAGCACAAACCAATCAGAAATAAAGTTCCACACACAGAAAGCCTGCAACTGTGAATAAAAAGAGAAGAGAGAATAAAACAGCAGAATGAGAAGAGTAACCAAGAGGAAAAAAAATTTTTAAATTACAGTTGGTAATAACTGGAAGATTCTCAACTGGAGAAAGGAAAAAAGCCTTCTGCTCATCAAAGAAACAAAATTAGGTGATGGTAGTGTAATATGCAAAAAAGATGACCCACTATCTGAGGGATGCTATATTAACTAGTGCAGTATTTTTACTGTATCTGGCTTCTTATCAGGTTGCTATCTTGCACCTACCTGGAAGGTTCTCACTATTTTCTTTATCTGTCTCAGATCAAAAGACAATTTTCTGCTTAGCAGGTGGTCTCACATATCATCTATTTACACACAGAGACCCCTTTTGTGGTTATTCTTCTTTTCCCTTTTCTGTTTGTTTGTTTGTTGGTTGGTTAGTTTGTGGTTTTTTAATTACATGAAAAACATTTAGCAAGATCTTCACAGAAGATCTTCTTCTCCTGAGAAGATTAATTAAACTGGTAAATTAATCCCCCAGGAATAATTTCCTTTTAATACTATCAAAGTAAAGAATTTATAAGTGAATTAAGTTGGAATCTATTTGAAAAGCTCCCGCATGTGAGTGTTTGTCCCTGAACAGCAGGCTCCTAACTAAAATTTTCTAAATGACTCATGATTGCAGCATCTCCAGGTTTTGTAAGTGTACTCTGAGCAGGTTATCCTTCCCAAGCAGCTGCAATGCAGGCATTGCAGGGCCATGCTATCCTTAGAGCTGGAATTTGATGAAATGACTCAACGCCAAGAAGCTGCTGCTGAACACCACTGAGCTGCCTGCCGACCACCACGTTTGATGGTCTGTCACTGGAGGCAGCCATAGATCATCTACACACTGTCATTTTTCACTCCTAACTGACACTATTTTGTCATTTTCTTGGGAAGAAAAAAATATAAACCCACACATCCATCTTAAAAGACAATGTCCATTCTGATGTTTTAGACAGCAGATACTAAACTAAGAAGCCGAGTGACAGATGCAAAAAGGATCATCTTCAGCATGCAACACGTAGCCCTCTTGCCTTACTTTAAAGCTACCAAATCCACTCATTAAATGGAATATAAAATTACTCATTTTAACATGCAACCAAATTCCAGAGGTTTCAAGGCCAACTTTCAACAGATAGCAAAGCACCTGAAAAGATGCTTAGCATGCCTCAACAGCTTACAGCTGGAAGACAAGACAGAAGTTAGGTAGATGTTAAAGGGGTTTTTTGTCACAACTGTAGGTCCCTGTTATTTCAAACGGTTAGCATTAGGAACACAAGAAAAACATGAAAGCAACCTAATTATTATGGTGACTACTTGAATGCAAAAGAAAAGTTGTGAAAACACAAAGTTACTCTCTGTCTGCAGAGTCCATGGAATATTTTGGCCAAGAAAAAAGGAACAGGACCACCAGTTCACAAAACCTCTGAGCACTGGGATTCATGTGACACTTGCGGTTTTATCCCATCTCCCAGTTAAATACAGAATTAAAAACTGATATCCCAATTATCAGGGCACCAGGAAGGTTAAAAACAGGATTAATTCAGAAAACTACTTTGTTTGTGATTGTTTCTTAGGAAATATCACACTACTTTTCAGAATAAATTTAGAGCATTCTGTTCAGTACTTTGAATTTCAACAGCTAAGAAAACTTTCAGACATGCAGAGCTGGTTTCATAAGCCTCTTTAAACTGGCACGGCACACTGAGGATGAGACAGGTAAACAGTGACAATTAAACTCACCATTTGTTTTCCTGAAACGTGCTCAAGACAACACAGTGCAAAGTCTCTTAAAACCAAATGCAAAGTACTAAACACTAATCAGGTCCATTATAAAAGGTTATACAAAAAACAGATACATAAATATGAAGTTAACCAAACTGTTCAACTACTCCTATCAGTCCTAATTCTAAATAACATTTACTGCATATGGAAGTACAAAAGAATATAAAAGGAAGTCAAGTGACAACATAGTCATTATAGAGTATATAACATACTGTCAAAACCATATTCCAAAAAGGAAGAATTACTTGCCATCAGAGGTTTCAATAAGTAGCATAGGTTTAAATAAAACTTAAAAAGAAGAACATCACAAGAAGACTTGGGTGCATGACCCTTGTTTAAATACAGACTTTAATCATGTCTTCATATATAACTTCATTTTAAATTTCCTTTAGCAGTAGTTGCTCCTCAAATGTATTTCACAGTGCATGCTTCTTAAGTGGTTCTACCACAAGCATACAAGTTCAGTTGTACTGCTGAATAAACAATAGTGTAAACTTTAATGACTAAATAGGGCTGTTTGTGAGAAATCATTACTGAATTTAAGACCTTGCACCGAACCCTGACTACGACAAAACCAGTTATTTAGTGAAAAGCCTTCATTGCATTTTTGCTGCCCTCAGGATCGCTGTACTCTCTCAGAGGACTAGTTTAAGTGGTTAAGCCTTTTGTTTGTAAATTGGGGTGAACCTCTTTTATACACCAGAACTCACAAAAAATAGCATGTGTTTAATGATCATTTGCTTGTTATTTTCACGACCTCCAAGGTGGGAGAGACCTTCCATATTTAAGATCCTCCATGACCTTACACGGATGGCAGAAGCATGGAACACATGAGCATTTCCCCCAAATATAAATGTATCCCTATGTAAAACAAAGTCATTAAGGTCATCTGAAAATCTTCATGGAAAGTAAGTCCTACCAAATAGGATACAGCCCATGTTTCTCTGCCTCCACATCCCATTCCAAATGTAGACTCTATTAAAAGGAGAAATAACTGAAACTGAAGTGGTCACTGTCTTTTGCATTTTAATCAGTCACGTAACTGTTGCGGACACAAAGATATGGTTTTTAGAAGTTTCCTTTTTGGAGGTGAACCAGTATATGCCAGAGTCACAGCATGATACTGCAGAGCTGAGGATCTGTGTTTCATTGTGGAAAAATACTTTCTGTACAGTTCGTTTTGGGAAGGAGAGGGGAGAGGACATGCCAGAAAACCACAACAAGTAGCATTTTTGGAGGAAGGCACTTCCTGACCTTAGCTTTCAGATAAATCCCAAACTGAAGACATCTATAAATAGAAGAAACAGGAAAAGAAATCAAGTAAGATATCAGATGTCACTGGTACAAAGCAGAACTTTCCTCTCTCCTTAAAACAAATTGTGACACTGTTTTCCTGAAGCAATGCACAGTGTGCAAGCAGTCTCACCAGCCAAGATACTGGCCAGCTATTTCTTCATTATCTCCTGGCTCATTTTACAACCAGTTTAGAAATATTCTTCACTCGTGTTCATAAATAACATTCAAACCTTTCAACACACTCGGGCAACTTACCACATACTCTCAACACCATTTTTCCACATTAAGTTTAACACATTATGATATGGTTGCAAAATTTAATAAACATGTATTCCACCATTTTGTGTGTTTTGCAGAGTTGGCAAGTTCCAGATTATCTCCTTTTGAAACTAAGATTACCCTGGAAGAACCAGGGTAGGTAAAGTTATCTTGAGAATGGCATTTCAGCAGCTATCTAATAGAAGAGGGGACAGGCCAATATTTGGCTGACAAATTGTAAGTGTGCTCTAAAAATAAACAGCAATGTATGAGGCACCAAACACCAAAAAGCTGTAGCCATAGTGGTTTTTTTTAATACAAAATGGAAACCTCATGCAATAAGCCAAGGTGCCTTGTGAAGTTACTCATGGTTAACAGAAGTAATACTTCACCTAAAAGCTATTTATGAAGGCCAGGGTAACCATCAGAGCACCTGTTTCAGACAGACCTCCTTTGTTCAAAAGAAATGTAAGGTAACTCTCATGCTGGAACGTGGGCCAATGTCAACAGCAAATCCAACTGGATTTATGTAGGTTGTGTCACTATAAACTGTGTTACTTTCGTCATGGCTAAATTTCACTATGAAGCCAAGACGGATTGTAAGAAAGTGCCGTTATTTTCTCTTCACTTTTAAATTCACATAAAATATCCATTCACATAAGAACATTAGACCTTAAACAGCAATGACTGCATATCAGCCTGATAAAGGTAGAAATATGACATATGACAATTCTGGTGATGGCAGGCTCAAAGTATTTGTACATTTTGTTTTAGAAGTGAAAAATAACTTGTATAAGGTATACTGTATTGCAATTTATAAATAAAGGGGAGTTTCTTTCCCACTCAGAAATAAATAAATGTGAAAAAAAGTATTAGCCATATCACCCTGCTCTAAGTGCTCACCTAGCAAGAAAAATACCTGAAGTGATGACTAAGGCACAAAATTCAAAACCACTCCCACAGGGGTTTAGAAAGGGACTACAGAACATCAAATTAGTAAAACAGAGGTTAAACCATAGCACGAGGCCAGATACAAAGAATGAGTATCAGAAGGGAGAGTGACTCATAATTTGCCTGGGCATTCAGAAACATACTTCAAAAAAAAGTGTCCTATCCCAAAACTCAATTTTATTTGCTTTGCGTTCTTAGAACCATTTTACAAAGCTAACACAGCATTTCTACACCATCATGTCATGCATTGTGTCAATCATGTGTCAAACATTTTCCAGCAATATCCAGTGGTCTGGAAGTTTTTCAACTACTAAAGTGATATTCCTCTAAAAGTCATCTTAAATTAAAGGGTTGTACAAGTTTCTTAAAGAGGATATATGACTAGCGGAGACCAGCTACCCATCAATACTCACTCAGTCTGGTAAAATACAAGCTAGTAGCAGTAAAATAGATGGCTGGCTAATGTGCAGCAGAGATGGGATATACTCCTCTCTTCCACCTGGGCAAACACCTACAACACAGTTACTACTATTATCCTTTCCCTGGCACTGTTACCTCAAGCCATTTTTAACAGCTGAGCTGGAATTGTGTTGCCATCTGATAGTTGTTCAGTGGCCTATGACCAAGGAGCTGGCATCTTCCAACTAAGTCATCCTGAATTAAAACAAGGCATTGGCGCTAATTAGCAGCTTTCAGCAGTAACAGAGAAGCCGTGACAAGGACGGAAGCTCAATTACCCTCGTTCCAGCAAATGCCTGTTCCTGGTCAGCATGTAGCTGGCGGAGCCACTTGTGTTTCCATATCTATGGCACATGTGAAATACTTGAGCCTTCAGATCAGACCACTGCGTGCCATTCAGACCATGGTCTGACCTCTTGTGCTTTGTACAAACTCGTATCAAATCCATTGAAGACCCCCAACAAACTGGATGCACTATGCAGTCATGTGTGCCACGGGATCAACGGAAAACGTGAAATGCAACTCAGACTGAGACCCTCAAAACTACTTTCCTGTACCTCAGAGAGAAAACTGCCTCACTGGGAGTGTTTACCATCTGCTCACCAGCTCTGTAGCAGTGAATATATTCAAGTTACTTAGTTAATGCATGAACTGAGTTTAGAGGGAGGCACCACCTGAACACCACTCATCATTAACCAGTGCAAAATCATATTTCTTGTTTCATACTCAGAGCATCATCTACAAACTACACTCCCATTTACCATTTTTCTTAGGATAATATTATTTCAATTGATGGGCTGTTTACTGCCTTCATTGGCAAAACTGCCTGTTATTAACCACCCTCAACAGGAAATCACAAAATATGTCAAGATCAACTATATCACTTCAGTTTTCAGCATCTTGTTATGACTTTAGCAAATGGGATAAAAAGCCCAATCACATTAAACACCTTTGCCACACATTCTACTTCAGCAGCACCCAGCACCTGCTTTTTGATTCCAGTTTTTGACTCTTTTTGGAGACTGTGGTTTCTCCAGAGTTGAGGAAGAATTCCACAGGCAGAACTCCTGTTGTGGTTTAGGAATGGTATTCCCCAATTTAGTGTTCTCATGGAAACATTCCAAAGCACATGGTGCTTACTCACTCCCTTCCCTTGTGGCAGGATGGAAAGGGGAATTGGAAGCACAAAAGGTAAAGATCACAGGTTGAGAGCAAGAGATAAGAACAACTACATTTTAATTTTGCAGTTGATAGCATAAAGTTCACAGCTACTTCAACATAAAGTACCATCATACATAAACACAATAAAATGCCCCAACTTTGAAATATTGACACAGCTATTTAAACCAAAGTCCATCTTTATTGTTGGTATGGCACCTTCAAAAACTGCCTGAGCTACTGCTCCCAAGTAGAAGTCAGCAATGGGGAGCTGCGTTCTGGCAGCACCTGCCTGTCCTACAGCACTGGGGAGGGAAGCCACTTTGAACACCCACAGCACCACTGGCAAGGGACACAAAGAAGTCTGTAATACTGCACAGACAAGCCACTCTCTCTCTCTCAGTTCAAAATGTATCTAAATATTTACTACCATGTATGCTGTGTATTCTGACATGTCTTTTGACAAATAGCAAAACTCCACACAGCCATTCAAATGAGTGCTGGCTTCTCACATAATGCAATGTGTAACTAATTTCTGCAAGGTCATGTATTTTGAGGAAATGTTCTGTGTGGGCGAGGGAATAGTTTCCTGACAAGATTAAGCACTTACCTCAAAGTCAAAACAAAAACAATAGAGGGTACATATTTTAGGAACATCCCAATAGACTTCACATACCAAATGGAAAAATGTGTACATCTCTTAACTTGCATGCCATTAAAAGTAAGTGTCACTTCGTTGTTTCGCCCCCAGGAAAAGATCCCACCAGCATCCAATTTCCAGGTACCGTACAGCAAACCAATGAAAATACAGACAAGATTCAGTGCAACAATAAAAAAAAACCAAAAACAAACCAAACCCCAGGCCTTAGCATCTCAGCCACCCAATTCAGAGCATGCAAAGGTAGCATCACTACACAGGCTTCTTACCATATTCCACTGGGGAAAAAAAACATAGAGCAAGAGACTTTCTACAAAAGTTTCCTTTGATGTTAATCCTCTGAACAACCAAAAATGGAAGACCTCTCTCAGGAAGCTTCTTGCACATATGCCCCATAAGTTAAAAGAAAAATTCTCATTTTAGGAAATGCATCAAGAATAAGTAATGTAGTAATATTCCACTCAGTTTACTTTTTTTATACTTCTAGACAGTGTTTGAAAATGGAGCAGCATATACTCTATGAGAGAGGTTAGGTTATTTCAGAGGTTCCCACACACAATCATAAGCATTTATTCTCAGTCTTATACTATAGGTCTTCACACCTTCAGCTGCACCAGCACAAACATTTGAAGCCACAATCTAAACCAGACGGAGTCACTTAAATTTTAGAAAGCAAAAACCCTACCACGCTATCTCTCAAAAGCAAGTTCCTTTTCTTTTGTTCAGCTAACAAGATTGTACCACTTACCTGGTGTACGCTGCAGCCTCACAAACAGTTGGACGGCAGGAATGAGGCAGCACAGAACATCAGCATGGGAAACAAAGTGAGTGAGCAGCTTTGGTGGGTGCCTGGCACCCAGCCAGCGTCAACCCACTACAACTAGCTTTGCTGCTAAAGAAATATAATGTACCACAAAAGATTTAGCCTTTGGTTTCAGCAAGTCAAACCTCAAGCAGAAATTCTTTGACCTGTATTGGTGGTACAGCCTTGTCTTCCCCTCAACTGCTTACAAACCACATCTGTGTAACATTCTTTCTCACCCCTCTAAATTTTGCGTTATTTTTTGCTTAACAGGGCAAAAAGTGTGAATTACTAACTTCAGTTGGAAAAGGCTATATGAATATTTTTTCCCAACTACAGTAAAAGTAAAATAAAAATGGGAGACCAGTATCCCTAAAAATACAGAACTGGAAATACAAACTAAAGGAAAAAAACCCAAAACAAAACAACAAACTACTAAACAAACAATCTGTGGGGGACAGGAACTACCTTCTCTTTTGGAAACACAAAACAACTACATAATAAATGTTTGTATTTATTAAGCAAAGTTTATTTTAACTTTAAGACATACAAAATACAAGCAAGCAGAAACAAACAGCCTGGTAAAGACAGTCAACAACAGGCATGCTCTACGAATGTGTCTTCCATGAAACTCAATACCCATTCCCAGGAAATTTACACTGATACCAGATGCAGTTTCATTGTGTTGTTCATGTTGATCAGAATACATACAAATAAGAGAAAAATAGGAAAATCATGCTGTCCACAGAAATATGAGTATCAGAATATTTCTTCAATTTTTATCAGTGCTAAAAAGCAAACTCATGCCCTTTCTCCTCCCATCTAAAAAAATTTAAACATTTAAATTTTTTCTTATTCCTTCAGTGTTTTGCTCAGGTAATGATATACATGCTGCTCATTACTGTTGACTAGAATTCCTTAGAACTGCACTAAATCAAATATTTAATCACTCTTACTCAGGTCAGACAAGACAGAGACACACAAAGAAACACATCTACAGCTCTATGGGCGTAACAGAGATACCCAGAGAGAACAAATAGCTAATTTTAACTGCAAACAAAGCTGTAAGAAAAGCACTGCAGTAGGGCTCCTCTTTCCCCCTTTCCAAGAAAAGTGGTCAACTTCACCAACTTCAGAAAAAAGGAAGCAGAGCACCACTTCCATTTTGAGACTTATTCAAATACAGCCATTCATGCAAAATATACCCAGCAAATTAAATCTGCAACACTGGCTGCAGCAAACAAGGGTGCAGGCTCAGCTGCCCTTCACAAAGCATCTTTGTAGAGCTATCTTTCTGCCAGTGCTCCTTTTGAATTCCCAAACAATACCTCGCAAAAATTAGATCTCCTACTGTGGGAAAGTTCCCAAAACACAAGCCAAAATATATTTTCTCATGAGGATACAAAAAACCGTCAATGAGGAAGTCAAAGTTCTTACAATGACTGTTCAGTGTACATATAGTTATTCTTGAAACATGCTAAAAGATTAAGTAGCAACATTCTGATTTAGAGAAAAAAATATTAAAATCAGATCAGTAATTCAATACAATGAATAGCTGCTGCTAGTAGTTACTACTCAGTAATTTGCATAAGTATAGACTTTTAAAAACTTTCAAGCATACAGGCCTTGTAAAACAATGGATTTCAAGAAACAATAACTTCACAAAAAACCTTAGCTAAGGTGTATTGTAATAAGCATAAATAAATGAATCCTCTTTAGAGGTTACATTTAAATTATCTTTTATTTTTCCAAGTACCAAGGGTTCTCCATGAATGAACAGATAAGCCACAGAAGATTCCATCCTCTTGCTAAAGAATAACAAGATCCTGGGAAAACGCTTGTAGGTGTAAAAGTAAAGAATACACACTTTCACACTGCCCTGCACTTTTACACCCAAGAATGAAAGAGCTATCAGTCTTTTTGGTCTCAGAAGTCCAACAGACGATTTTGCTCGTCACTAGTTTTGGCAGAAGAGCAAGCTTACCCACAGCAATCAGTCTTGCTTTGCAATAATCCTCCTCCACCAAAGCCTCCCCAGCAGCACCACTGGCCCCACACGACTCACCAGCAGGGTGGGCGAGGATGGCTGGGCAGCTGCTGGCACTTTGGCATCACAGAGGGTACAGACACATGCTCTGATGGCTGAGCAGCACCTCAGGGGGGCAAGTGGACAAAACAAGCTTGGGCTGCGTAGAAGATGTCCGGGCTTTGGGCCTGGCACTGCTCACTTCAGTAAATTTCTTAGGCAAGAATGCCACGGAAAGGCTTCCAGTTTCTAAGTGCAGGAAAGAGACTGTGTCCACAAAGGCTTACAAAAACATGCTCACAGGAACATACTCAGTCCGAACCCCATGCAAACACTTCTGCAGCCACAGCAGGGCAGAAATCAAAAGCAAACTCTACCAAACAGATAATTAATCAAGTAGGAAATTACACAGAGCTTATCAGTGCTACAGTTAAACCCTCTCTTTCCCAGCTTCAAACCGGCTCGGATATGTACAGCTAACCGAGCTGCAATCTTCTGATGTAATGAGAAAGCACACAAGTGTTCAGGATAAGGCTTCAACTCAGCTATTTCTATGCTATAGGTGAAGGTTTCCTGATCATACCGAGGTCTTTGCAAGTGTTAGCAAAAATCATGTCATTAAAAGATACAGAAATCTACAAATGCAGAAAGTCTGGCCCCTAGCCCTATGACAGGGGAGAACTACTGCAAAAGAAATTAAAAAAATCAATACTCTTGCTACTTTCAAAGCTCTTGGCCATGAAGATTTGAATGGCTACAGGAAAATGCACACACACACCCCTCTCCCCCCCCCTTCAGAAAGACAGGGAAATAAACACCGTTTCTTTCAAAACAAACAGGATACTAAGCCACTCACTGCAGTACATACCCTTAGTTTTGGGAAGGACGTGGAAATTGACAGTGGAAGTTCAGAATCAAGCATTCCAGGGCTGTTTCAACAGACTGAGATTAGAGAGTTCACAAGAAAATCTGAGCTATGCAAGGATTTTCAGCTTTACTTATCAGCCACAAAAAGATATATTAACACAAGTAAGTTTGTCAGGCATAAAATAACGCCACGTAGTAATACCAGCTTGAGAAAAAAACATTAAGAGAAAAAAAAAATGTACACTTACTTCCAAAACACAATCTTAGATATTATTTCTGTACTAAACAAATGCATTATTTGCTTTGTCAGGTAAAGGTCTCCCTTTTTCCCAATAGTTCCTTTGGTTTTTAAGCTCCCAGTTAAGTGCTGGAAACCCAGCAGGAAAAATCCCTATGGCTAATGGTCTCTAGATTACAAGTGTCTATTATGTTTCATCTGTATCCACCTTCCCTACTTACAACCCAAGAGACACCAAAAGACACCACTAAACTTAGAGTTTTTCAGTTAACATCCCCTGAATACATCTATTTTGAAGAAGTTTCCAAAATCCTATAGCATCTAGAGGTTTGGGGATTTTTTGCTCAGACCAGCCACCCTTACAGCTAAATTTATGATGGCAATTCTACTTCAAGCCCACTGCTGAGCAAGAACACAGCCTGGATCAAGAACGAGCAACAACCTTTCTTCATTAAGCTGTGTTACTAATGATGCTCCCAACATTAACACAAACCATAACAGGGTCATGACCCCGCTTCAGAATTAGTCACTACAGTCAGCAGAAAGCCTGAACACCGCCACGGGAAGCACAGTTAGAAATCTAATTCTGTTGGCCAAATGGGCTCCCCAGAAAGAAACAGAACATCAAACCTCGCAAAGTAAGGCTGCTCCTAAATAACCACATTACAAAGCCCTGAGATGCATTATGGAAAGACCACTATAACAGTGTAGTATAGCCAAATACCAGGCATCAGCTGTCACAGTCCTTTGCTTCTCAGGGCTACCAAGAACCAGCAGGAGAATTTAGCAACAGAATCAGTTCTCAGTATTACACTGCTGTTAGCAGCCTGATAACAGGGGTTATCCACCTCTGTAAATGCCAGCCTCCAAAAGATGGCAACACAGTAGCATACTGATAGTGAGGAAAATCTGAAAGCAAAATTCAAGCTCCAAAATATTTTTCTTTTTCAAATGAAAGAAATCCCAAATAAGCTCTTTTGAAAAAGAGAATATTAATCTTCCAGTGTATGCGATATACAGACACACAATCACCCTGAATTTAAAGACTAAACATAATTCTTTTGCTAGACTCACATATAAAATGCTTAGTTTCTCTGATCACATTAAACTACACAGCTCTTGTATTTATTTGTTATGAGATCACTAGAGCAAGAAAGAAATGTTCATTTCTGGTTTATCTGAAGATTGCACACAATCATGCTATCACTGGTTACAAGTATAAAAATAACACAACAGGGGAACAAGCTGAAAGTTTATTTGGAAAAAGCATAGGTACATCCTATAATTAAACCATTGTTTCTCTCAAGTGTTCAAGATGGGAGTATCTGCTTAACAACGGCATCCTGTTTAGATCTCTTCTGACATTAAATGACGCATTAGTATCAAACTCAGGACTACCGTCCAGCTCTCCCCTGTGCCCTGAAGTCATGGTCCAATGCTGGTACTTCTCTGCTCTTCGCTACTGCTGTATTGAACTGCCTTCACATACCACACAGGCAGTTTCCAGAAGCAAACCTTAGGCATCTAACATATATAAGGCACACATTCAAAAAATTTCTTCCTGCAGACGTCACTCTGTGGCAAGAAAACAGTGAACAGTATGCAGGGTTTCTGAAGTAACTAGCTATTCACATACCATGCCATGTAAATGAGTTGTTAGGATAAAGAAAGATTAGGGCTCAGTTTCTCTTGTTTGAAAACAAAAGCAGCCCTATTTTTTCAGGCCAAGCTACACCAGTACAAAACTGCATGCTTTCTAAGATGGCCTGTGATGCCAGTAAGAATTTGTTTTGTAGAGACTTAAAGCTATAACAGGCCCTGCAAGAGGACATTAGGAGAAAAAAAATAGATTGCTACAACTCACAGCTTAAGGGCATAAAATCATTCGTAATTTATGAACATTTAAAAGTTAGATTCCCCAAAGTAGTTAAATTAACTTCCTAGTTCAGGTCTTCAAAGACAAAATGAATAGTTTAATACAGCAATTAAAGAGGAGAGTTACACAACAGGCATGTTAAAGTGCAGACCACATATATATTATTTTTTATTATTTTTCATTTTCTTTAGCCAACAGAATATTGAGTTGTGATTCACAAAAATCCAGGAAAACTCTGTATAGGAGGATATACCAAAGAGATATAAAGTTACAAATTTACAAAAGAATTGCAGAATACACTGTTGACCTCAAAGAAAAAAAAAAAAACAAAAAAACAGTCCAGTCCAAAATTACCAAGAGATTTTTGCACTACAGAAGTTCATGCCAAGTTAAGTTTGCTTTCTCCAATAATGTTTATCAGACCTACTTCTCCAAGTTGTACATACTGGCTATCATTCTGTCACTGCTCTCCCCTGAGCCTGCAGTCAAGGCATGGTGCCAAATTTGCACCCTGACAATCCAGGGTGAAGAGCAACATCAAACAGATATTTACCTCACCATGCTTTGGGAGAAGCTGAGCCCCAAAGAGTTTGTTAACGTAAGTAAGAAGCAAATACGCTACTAACATACTTCTCTTGCTATTTCCTGTACTGACATGAATATGATAAATATATTTTCTCTTTCCAACCCTCTCTCAGTTTTAAAGAAGCCTCATGACTTCCCAAAAGCCAAAATTCAGTAGCTATCTTTAAAAGATAGCATAGCAAGGACAGGAAAATACAAGTAAAGAGACAATAAAAAGTTACTTTAAGGGAAGAAGGAAAAACAAGGTCTTTGTACCTTTCTACATATTTTTTTCCTTTTTACTTAATAATGAAAGACGATATGCATAAGCATGCTTCTTTCAAATTCCAATACTGTTGTAATATAAAATCAAACTTCCTGAACAAAGAAGCAACATCAGAAAACTCTTAACACACACAATTCAACACGAGCCATTTGCAAAAACGCCAACCAAGTCTTCTGCTGCAAGCCCAGTCTCCCCAGCAGCAACAGGAGCACAACTGGCCACCACCTTCAAGTGTTTCCAGTGCTAACAACACATTCTATTTCCCACAAATTTTTACTTATTTGTGGATTATTTGGGCCAGTGTCAGCTTCATGGATTTAAGGGTGGGCACCTTTTCCTGTGGTGATTGCCACAGCAGGCTGCCAGTGTGCTGATTCGGGAAGTTTTACAGCATTAACACAGCCCTGGTGTTCCCAATTTAGCTCCATGCTCTTCACATGGGCTTTATCCCTGCATTCGGGCTGGATCCTTCACTGCGTCATTTCTTACTTTCTGCCCTTTTGTGCTTCTTTATTATCCCTTCTAGACAGCAAGGCCAACTGGCAAGGACATGAGAAAGTTTAACAGCTCACATGGCACACATCATGCCACAGGGGAAGCACCATCCCCCAAGCCCAGCCTGGTGGCCCCACAGCCTGACCTACTGGTTTCTGAGCATCTGCCAGCATCACTCCTCCTGAACACCCATCATGCTTCAATAACCATCTCCCGAGGCTGGACACTGCTGCTAGGCTCCCCCAGCTGGAATCTACGCCTCTACCAATGCAAGTGACCTCGCTAGAGTTTGCAGAGAGTGTCTTCCCCAGGAGAGAGCACTCAGCCTCCTTCAGCTTTCACAACACACTGAAGGGCTGGGTCCAGCACTGAAGGCAAACAGACATTTGGAAAAGGTCAAACAAGGACAGAGAAACAAGTTTAGCACCACAAAAACATGTTCCAGAAGCAGCTTTCTTTTTTTTTGTATAAAAGAAAAAAAATAAAAACAGAGTTGCAAAAAAAGCCATGCCACATATGATGCCTGTGCAGTCAGTATGTTTTTCCACGAGAAGTTTTATTTTCTCACACATATTCCATGAGCACAGGGATAAAAATAACATTACCACAATGACGTATCTATAGTAGGAGGAATGACTTATGGGTGCTGACCGAAAGTCAAGGTTTCCTCTTTGCCCCAATTTGAAATCATCACCAGCCAGTCAGACGCCTGCCAAAACAATCAGTAACAGCATCTCTTCCCCAAAACCCGAATACAGGGACTGCTCAGAGAGCAGGACAAGCCTTTAGAAAATAGGACAGATGGCATTACAACTCCGAGCAAAGTAACTCCTTGTATCATTAGCTATTGAACCGCGGCTTGATGTGGGGATCAGTGTAAAGCTTATTAGTCTTTAGACAGTTGGCAGCAACAGCCACTGCAGCAACCGTTCGGGAGCAGAAGGAACTCATTCAGTTTAGTTGTTTTTCAGGTCATGTTAAGTCAAAATGTTTCTGTACGCACTCCAGTCCCCAGCTTAACCTTTCTCAGCCTCTCTAAACGCAACTACGCTTACAAACAGCTTCAACTCCCACACTCCTCTGACAAAGAGGGTTCCAGGAGCCCGGCGCAGGTATCTAAAAAATTCCTGCCTGGTGCCATTGTGTAAGGATTTCACCCTACTTCGGAGAGCAAGGACTTGCCAAGAATACCACTGACCTCAGCCCCTACATTATGAAACAGCGCTGCCAGCTCCAGCCAGCTATGTAAAAGTAGGGATTGAATTCAAATCCAGAGCCACCCATACTCCGGAGCAATAACAAAACACACACACTCACACACACAGACACAAAAAAAG
>VZTX01010031.1:1110419-1158543 GCA_013400915.1 Pardalotus punctatus
GGTCCCCTCCGGCAGCGGTGCCTCAGCATCCTTCCCCTGGGAACGCGTCCTGAGCGGGTTTAACCTCACAAAAAGAGGTCTGACCGGCTGCCGCCGCGGTCCCCAGGGACGCGCATCATCACGGCTTCGGCGGTGCGCCCTGTGGATGGGTACTGGGGATGGGCAAGCTGGACGCTTAAAAAAAATTAAATAAAGACTTGATCTTCCGGATCTAGTGACTTCGGGGAGGCCACCTGTTGTCACACTTCTCAAAAGTAATCCGTATCAGCCGGCTGTCCCCTCTGTCATTGCTATATGGGGTAAAAACGAGGGAGGGAAGGGTGTGAAATCGTTAATTTATCACTATGCTGAGGGTTATCTAGCGGCGGATTCTTCTCACGTGAACTTAAGTTTTTAAAGAATAAAGGGTCTCGCAACATGGCTGATTTTCTTTGTTTACCCCGATACCAAGCACGTCTCCGCAGCAGCCTGACAAACGCGAATCACGGCAGTATTATTAACGTGCCATTAACGGCGGGGTAATACTATGAATGTATTTGCTTTCACAAGTGATGTGTGCCCTTCGCTGATATGGATCACGCAATGTAAATAATGTCAACACTAATAAATCTGTTTAATTCCCAATCACCAGCAGTCACATTTCAGTTCCAAGTAAGGTAGTGTCATGTGTATTTGATTTTTTTTATTTGTGAAAATTCTCGGGGGTTACAATCTTTTCTTTGCAAAACATACACTGTAGTCTCAGGAGAAAAAAATGTTACACTTTTAGAAAAAATGTTATGCTTTTAGACATGAGTGGCTCTCAAAAATGTTGTGTCTTCAGACAGTAATCTACTAAACCTACTGAATCTCTAGATATGTTCATTAACAAAGATAGCTCTTTGGGCTAATCCCACTCGTATGTGTCAGCAAAATATTTTTGCAGTAATACCAATTTATTCTGGGCAGATCTTGGGAAAATACTAGGGAGTGCTCCACATTCTCTCATTCTCTACATCTTGCTGGTTGGTGCTTACTAGAAGTCCTTATGGGAGATTTTAAATTGTTTTTGGGGTTTTTTGTGGTTTTTTTTAGTAACAGATTGGAAATGTCATGTCCTTTGTCCTAAAAAATAACAGTTTAAATATGCTTCGTGTTCGTCATCCTGAGATCATAATAATTTCTTCAAATTAATAAAGCCTGCAGCTATAGAAAAGCGCCAGCTTTTCCAAAGCTCACTTTACCAATCCAGAGTGCTGGAATTCCCTTTTTTTGTGGGGCATATGTACAGGAGGAGTGACACAAGAATGTGAGGAATGCTCTCTTGGGCTTCACTCCTCAATCACTTCAGGGCACCCATTCTCTGCTGTTGCAGCCGAGCTTGCCTGACATCTTTATATCTCTACATCAAAACAGAGCTACCCACTCTATTTTAATATGCAATTATCTTTCATTTCAGACCTATTAGCTGTAACAGCATCAGGTTGAGTGTTTTGCTCTGGTTAATTTTTTGCTGTGCTGTCTGGTAACACAATACCTGTGATTCATAGGCATATTTAACTTCAGAGGATGGGATTTGGGGCTCTTATTATATTCTGATCAGTGTAACAAATCTCGATGGTTATAGATCTGTGTCAAAGGCCTATCAAACACTACATGAATTGTTATAAATTGGAATGAATGAAAGCTAGAGAACTATGTACAAATATATTCAACAATTTCTCAATAATATTTAAGGATGTGTTGTGTTAACACCTTTTTTTTGTGTCTGTAAGCAACATATTTGTATAATGCAAATACTTCTGATTATTCATATCCGCCATGGTGGAAACTAGCCTGTCCTTTGTGCTGGGGTTTTTTTCTTGCTGAAATTAATGTAGTTATTTCTGAATAGAATAAAATTAACAATAAATCAGTAAATCACTCTGAATCATCAAGATTCAGAGTAAGGACAGTTATTATTAGAGAAAACATCCAATTATCTCCAGAAACCTCTATTTCTCACTACAAGTATTCAACAAAATATAATTTACAGTGTCAAATGCTTTTGCAACTTCCATTTTCTTTTGCTGTCTTCCTGTTTTCCAGCTTCAACAAGAAGTCAGTATGATATAAAATACACATATATACCAGGACATGCCATTCATTTTGCTTATTGGTTACTCTTTGGGCTACATTATCTAGCCTTATCCTTATTTACAATGGATTTTTTTTTTTTATTTTGAGAGGGAATGTTTTTCTGGCCATGTTAATACATTATACAGGTTCCCTACCCATATTACACCAGGAAACCAAGAGTTAACTGTATGCATGCAGGACATATAGTGTTGGCATTTCAACAATACGAAAAGGCTGCAACACAAAATATGACAGCTCAGCATAATATCTTTTTGGATAGCTATAACTGATCACTGTGTTATTTTAGAGAAGTATTTCGCCTTAGAAATACAGAGTATCTGCCTTCCTGAATATCTCCTTTTCATTCAAGCGGTAATTTGAAATGATCAGGTCAAACAGTTACTAAAATGCTAAGAAAACAAATTCAGCATTTCTGGGAGAATGTTGTTCATTTGCTAAACCTAATTTTTAAGAAGATATTCACACTTTGAAAAGCTTACACTTGACTTAGCCACATGGCTTTTAATTCATTACACCTGTAATTAGTCACCCACAGTTAAACACTTGGTTTGCTCAGGAAGTGCCAGTCTGCCCTGGTAGGGAAATGAAACATTGCCACTTTGAGGGAGTTTAGTAAATTATATACAGTTGGTATGGTTATAAGCCCAGGGATGTTCTTTTCTCCCATTTCTTTGGGTAAGTACTTGTTTGCATCTATCTCCTCGAGATGATATGGAGGCTGAAGCAGATTCCTGCAGCCAAATTCCAGCCCTCAGAATTGCCCCTCTCCTTCCCAGCTCTCTCCTGGCGCCTTCTTGGCAACTATAGAAAGATACTTCTATAACCATTCATGGAGGTAGACAGTTATAGGGGAACAGATGTATTGCCCTGATGAACCCCTCCAGACCCCACCTTGAGAAGAGCAGCCATCCCCTTTGGACTGGGCAGGTGCCAATTTTGTAGGATTTCAAGTCAAAGATGAATTATTTTGGGTACAAGGAAGGCCACTGCCAAGGGGAGACAACTTCCTTCAAGTAAGATCAGCATCTATGTTTTGTCTTTAGGGGTGGCACCATTTCCAAGAATGCTATCCTTCACCTTTTGGGATTTATACATGGCTGGGATTGCTACCATTTGCAATTCCAGTTTTTAGTAACTTTTACAATATTATGAAGAGCATGTGGGTTTTATTTGTTTGTTTGTTTGTTTGGGTGATTTCATCTGTTAATTTTTTACACAACATCCTCTGTTAGTGAGGCCATTTGTCACCCAGCAATCACTTGTAACAACCACTCTGCACCCCGATCCAGAGGGGAGCATAGAAGGATATCAGTGGTTTAACACATTCCATAATAAAATAATTCTCAAATGCTTACCATAGGTTTTATGATCCTTTTATACTCATAAGATGTATGAAATTTGAAAGGTTACAAGACAGAACTTGGCCTGTGCCATAAATAAAAAATCATCCTTTGTTTTTAACTTGAAGGAAAAAGAAAAGAATTTTTGACTACTACAAGGCATTTCATGCATTTATTCAGAATCTGCCACTATTTGCATAGCTACATTCAGGAATATTTATCATTAAACTTCTGCTGTAGCTGCAAATGTATGCAAACCAGCTTTAGCTAGTTAGATTAATACTAGCAGCAACAGCACGTACCGTTCAAGTATTTACATGATCTTGGAGAGGAATTCAGAGTCCACACAGTGGTCCCTTCAGCAGTACTGATAAAGGTGCCCAGACAAAAGGAAAGGTGGCTGTATTGCAGCAGCACCCAGGAGGCATTGAACGAATTAGCAGGAACTCTTGAAGGTCGAGCATGTACTCCTGAAGTTCAGGAACATCTACACGAACTTCCTTTGTTCTCGTGACCATGGTACAGGTCTGCCCCTCATCCCTCAGTGATGATGGGAAGTGACTGCAAGCCTTCTGTCCTGGTACCCCTACTGGGAAGGTGTGCCCCACATCTCATGTCAACATCTGCCCCAACTTCTCCTTCTGTGAAAAGAGACACAAACATAGCAGCTGAACTTCTTAGGTAAAGTATTCTGAGACAGGGGAAGCACTGCAAAATGCTGTTTCTACTAACAGTAGCAGCAGCATTTTGAGGGTTTTTTTAAACAGAAAATGAACCACCAAGAGAAACAGCGAAATAGCATCTTTTGTCATTATCAGGACATGTGGAGAAAGAGGCTGGTTGGGTGGGATGGTGCAAAGCACACAGCAATAAGTCAGAGCTTCAGTGCTGGTGTGCTGTGGGACAGGCTGCCAGCATGGAGAGGTGCTCTGGGGTGGTTCTCAAATTGCACCTGCTGCACAGTGGCAAAGGTATCAGAGAGACTGAAGCCAGTGTCGTTTGAGACAGATGACACTTTCTGAATTATGTATAGGGTAAAAAATGTACTCCACTCCTTTCCAAATAGTCATCCATGAGCTAATACAGGCAGGATATACGCAGGAACAGTTTCAACTGTTGAATGTATATCATAACAGTTCCATGATCTATATATTTGGTGTCACATATATATTCCGAATAATATATTTCAGTAAATGACATCCCAAATAAGGAAAAAATTATTTCATTCTCATGCATTGCCTTTGACATTTAAATTACTGAGCAATTTAAAGCCCAAGCTTAAATTTCAGTGTTTTGCTTTTAAACCAATCTATTTCCTAAAAGAAAATACAAGCTTACTCTTTTTGAAATAACTGTAATTAATGAAAAATAATCTTTTGAAGTTTCTGCGACCCAAATATTACATGATTGTGCCAAAGTATCAAAAGTAGAAATTGTCTAAAAGTCAAATATAGACAGGATTACTATTTATTCAAAGCTGGCCAAATCTTTAAAATAATTTAATTCAGACATATTAATGATAGATAGCCAGATTATCATTAATATCCAACAATACTGCTCTTCATAAAACACTAGATGATAAAGTTATCTAATAGATCATGCAGAATGATAAATAAAATATGTAAAGCTCTGCTAGGAAAATGAAACACATAGGAGATAGGAACTTTATTCCTGCAAAAAGATATAAAATATTTATAAGAGAAAAAAATTGTTGCTAACATTGTTATTAAGACCTTTCACTCTAAATGTGCTATTTTCAGTATTAGGATTCTATACTAATTGCCTAATTTTCACTGACTGCCATCAGAAACCTTTTTCTTTTTCTTTTTTTTTAAAGTCAATTTTGTTATATATTATATATGATTGAAGCATTTGGCTTCAGTTTGTACTAGCTGTTTCAAAAAATATGAATATATTTATAGCTTCAGGCATTACTGCAGGGCATTATTCTACAAATTAAGTTCACAGCTGGTAACATTTTTCCATAATGAATTATTGATTAATTATTCCAGATATTTCCCATCCTCTCTCCACCAAGCACTGTTCCTGCACTGCTAAGTCAGCCCATGCTAGACTATTCCTTGGACTGAGTCCCCGAACGCCACATTCCTGTCAGTTTTCACCTCTTTACTCTTGTCACCATCTTCCACAGAAATCATCTACACTCGTCCCTGCTTAACACACCATAGTGAATCTCAAACGTGTTCCAACACAATACTCCCGGTGCTTATTAGAAGAGCATTTGCATTTACATTGCTTCCTAACAACCTTTATAAATTATTGCCTTGCTTTGAAATTAATAGTCATTGTGGATAATGTTTGTGTGGCTCAGCCTTCTTCATCCTTCAGTCACCATTTAGATCTGTTCAAAGCATATGGGGATGTGTGGGTGTGTACTTAACTGAATGTTTCTCTGCTGTGCATACATATCCTGGCAAAGCATATTCACACCTATATCATAATGTGACAAGTACTAGGTACCAATTTAAATGGGTAGAATTGGCTTTAAGTTCAGTGAATTCTATAAAAGTTGTTATTTTTGTTACTTTCAAATTAGTGATACCATACTCCATCAATTTATGTTCCATCTATTCTTCCAGGAAGAAACTATACAGTAACTGTAAGAAAAGAGTTTCAAAATCTAATTTTACTTTATCCAAAGAAAGCATATTCCAGTTAGATGGACACCGAGTTAAGCTACCAAGGTGATCTAAGCTTATAGTGAAATCATCTTGATCATTCTGGAAAATTTAATGACAATATGCCTGACTTCGTATGTGTAGAGCTCCTCACCGCACCTGTATTCAAAGAATACTCTTAATAGAGCATAAAAAACATAAACAGTTCAGGTTCAAAACACTATTATGACCAAGTTTGTTTCGCAGACTCTACAAGCTCTGTTAATGCCAGCTGTGAAAATTAAGACTTTCTATTCCTTTCTTTTTGTAATGAATTTAATACAAAGAGATCCCTATTTCCACTGTAATGTTCAGCTTCTGTACAAATACATAATGATAAATTCAAGGATTAAACTCAGTTGGAGCAAGAAATCCTCCAGTCATACAAAAACAGAGATGTGAAGGACCAGACATAAATAAGCAGTACTGAACTCTTAAGCAGTCACTAGCTCTGAGGTAGAAGTTTGCACAATGTATTCCTTGTGTTACTTGGATCTAAGACAGACAGCAATAACTTATCACTTTCCCTCAGGGTTTTTATGTTAATTTTGTTATTTGTTTCATTTATGTAACATATACTTATAATACACTTTAAACATTCAGCAGCTAGCTGTGATAAACACTATCTTCCTACTCCTGCAACAACTGATTTGTGCTGAGAACATTCACCACTGCCTTCTTGTACCACTGCTGGAAAAACATGGGAACACACTGCCTGTTTCACTTTTTCTTTCTGGAAAAAAGATTTTAAATAATAAGAAGCAGCCTCTGTCTTTGTTGCTGTGCTTAGCAGAGCAAGTAGCAGAGGAAAGTTGCAGATGAAGATCCATAGCCAACCAAGTATATCTTGTAAATATGTTTTCTAGGTCAGGAAGAGAAACTGAAATGTGGGAAGTAATTGGACAGAAAGAGGTAGTTGAGATTAATGCTTTGTAGCAAATAAGTGACTCTCTGGAAGACATACACTTTTGAAAAACATAGGAACTCTTGAAGATTTTGTTGGGGAAAGCTCTTTGCCAAGAATTTTTCTTTTTTTTTTTTAATTTTTATTGGCCACTTAAAAGACTGTTGGCATATGCTGGCACCTGGTTGGCATGACAAGAGCATTGTGCACTGCCACAGTAACCACACTCCTCCCTTCCACATTTAAATTTTATCTCTCTTCCTTCAGCTCAAGCTAGCTGGAATGGAGACAGTCCTGTGTATTTAGTCCTTGGGATAAGGAAGTCTTGAAATACTTCACAAGTACCCTCCTGCAAATAAACTGGAGGGTGGAGATTGGCATCCACCTGCTCTTGTTTGTGCACAAGCCACATTCACATGAGGAAGCAGCTCCTTTGGTGGGAGAAGAGATGGGGTGGATCATTTCTCCTGCTTCAGTGTACCTTTGTTACAGCCCAGGTCCTCATCTGATTAAAGCCCCTGTGTTTCAAAGAGACCAAAAAAATCCTGCTAGTTTAAAACAGCTAAGGATCCTCTCCTTGTCTCTGATCCCTGCTGGGCTTGCAGGGAGTTCTCACAGTGCTGCAGCAGAGGATGGTCTCTAGCTAAAAAAAATAATGCCCTGCTTGCAACCCCTAGAAAGAGAGACCTCTCCAACATGCACTCATCTGTGCCCCTGGGAAGAGCTGCATGACGAACAACAAAACAATCTTGCCCGTTTGCCTGATGGCGACATCTGTGTCTTGTTAGCGACGCACAAACTGTTAAAATAGTTCTTCTCTCAGGTGGAAGTGAGCTGTATAACTTCATTCCGTTGATGTGAGCAGCAAACAATGTTGCCTCAAGCCTTTGCATTACTCCTGCATTCAGGTATGAAGTTAGATTCCTCTGCTGCAGAGCAGAGGAGTTGAAGTACAAGAGACAATTTCAGCTTTAATTAATCTGTCTTGGTCCCTTGTGTTTCAAAAACACTCCCAATGCTCCAGAAGTGAAGTATTTGCATGGATACTTTGTTATTTTCAAATAGGCTTTCTGAAGTTTTATTTTAAGATCCTGTAATTCTTAACCCACACTCATCACTAATATACTTTCAGTGAGGGTCCCTCTCACCTTATACGTGGATCTCTGAGCCAGATAGTGGGTTGATACTCCTGGGCAATGTAAGTACAATTGATTAAAAATACGTATCTCAGCACATCTTCAAAGTTCAAAGAAGGGCCTTTCAAGCAAAAATATCTTTTTTTTTTTTTTTTTTGAAACCATCAATAATGGTACAGATATTCAGTTCCTTTGAATTTGTAGACCAATACTGAAGCTAGGGGAAGTATTTTCCTACTGTGGCTAGATCTTAAAAGCTGTGTGCACATGGGAACCAAGTTGCAATTCATTTTGTGGGAGCCTCAAACCTGAAGGCTCCAAGGGTCATCTTGTGGAAAATAAGAAAGGAATTCTTAGGTGGATGGAGGTGTGATGGCATTTGAAAAAAACTTGACTATGGTAGCCTGAACCCATTCTGCAGTGATTGCAGATATTTTTTTTTGCAAATTTTAAAGAGAAATAAAAGTACTGAAGATACCCAAAGCAATTTTGAGCTATTCACTTAAATATGGTCTTGCAACAAGCACATGTATGTCTTTTCTTCAAAACAGGTTGTGGCCCTGAAAAAGCATCTCTTAAACCCAAATGATTAAGGTTAAATCATATGGCATCTCCATCCTCTAGCAGGCATTTGCAACTCTTTTGAAGGCAATTGAAAATGCTTACTTTGCCTAGATGCAGTCACTTGCACAATTATAAAGTGAAATAGGGTAGCTGGCATTAAAAGCTAAGTATGTAGAAGCCATAAAAGTGTGATAACTTGTTCCACTTGTAATTTCCCTTAAGAAAAATTTCACTAATTTATGTGCCCATGATTTCCCTCAATTTACCTGAAACATTTGATAGTAGTCATAAAACCTAAAAATAACTCTCTTTTCCTTTTTCTCCAGAGTACTTTGTGGGGCCAGATACCCTTCCCAGGAAAACAAGAGGGAGATAAGAACAAATGTAGAAGTATTCTGGAAAAAAAGTAAGAAATTTTTTGGGGTTAAAAAAGTAAGACTAGTTTATACCATTCCAATCCTTCACCCTAGTGTATGCAGCACTATGCTCAGTGTGAATACATAATTATAAAGATATCTTTTACATCTACAGCTTATTTCAGCCCCCTCACTAAGATGAGGTACAGTATTACAAGAACTTTCAGTGGAAGGGAGTTCATACTGGGACTGTTCAGGTTACTGGAGCTGTTTTAATTATAATCATGCAGTTAAAGGAGAGGAAAAAAATAATCCTGCACTGTCCTTTCAACTGAGAAGGCATTTTTCATCATTCTTCCTATAATCATTTCCCTCTGTTTTGAAGTATGGTTTGAGGCAAATGCTCTAAATCTTCTATCAAATTTGAGTCTCTTTCATGATCCCTGTAGGCTCCAGTTCTGCTGTATTAATTGAAGCTTAGTGCAGTAGCATATTTGGCCTCATAAATTTTAGAAATGATGCATTTTTATCTAGTAGTACTATAACCTGAGATACATTTTAATTTTTGATGTCACTAATCGCTTCTTTCATGGGGGAAGATGTGTTGCCATGGTGAAGTCTTTCAATCTATTTTTTTCCATAGGACACATCACAGAAGAACATTAGGAAAGTGTAAATAATTCCTTCCTTTATAATGCTTGCTGTGAAATACATCTTTGAACAAGTTACTAACATGTGTCCCTCCTTGTTGTAAAGCATATGACAAAACGTGTGCACCTATGTTGTAGGGGCGTTTTGAGGGCTGGAGCTTGTAAAGCCCTTTTGAGGATGAAAAGCATTATATGAGTATTGAGCACTAATCTCAGCCATGTGGACAAGCCGCGCACATTCGAAGTAAAAACCTTTCTAATAACATCCATCTGCATCTTGAATACAAGAAAGAAATTGTTAGACAGCCTGTCAATGATCAAGGCTTTTTCATGCAGCTCACCCTACTGTTTGGCAGCTGGCCAGTTCAGAGAGTCTACAGAGGAAAATGGCTCCTAAGGAAAAAATGTGCATGTTAAGCAGAGGACAGCTTTTGTGAAGGCTGAGAAAAAACAAGACAAATACCCTCGAATACCAAAGTGCTCTCTGGTACATGAAGGAATGAAGTGAGACGAACTGTAAGGAAGAAACTACAGTCAGCAGGAGCCTCCTCACTAAAGATAACTCAAGCCTGTTTGCACTAAACTGCTGAAATAAAACACATTTCTACTTCAGGACCAAGCCTGCTTTACATTAAGGATGTTTCTTTGTAGAGAGGCTGGGAGAAGCCAGGGGAGGATTTATTTGGAACTGCAGCACCTAAACCAACCAAGAACGTGTGTCAACCTTCAAAACTCTATTAATGATATCAGAAAGTCTTTCAAAATAGTTTGTGAGGCAACACAGTAGGATCTGAGCATGCTGAGGAGATCTGAGCAGCTCTTCTTCAGATGGACTGATGTCAACCCTTTCCTTCAGTGGGACTTATCTCACTGGCAAAGGCACTTTAACTCAGGGCACTGACTCCCTTCTGTTACAAGCCCCTGTGCAGAGTCATCAGCAAATTCTTTTGCTGATATATATATATATATATATGCACACACACATATATGAATCCAGTGTCAGAATTAGCCCCCTTACTTCCTCTCACCAGTCATCTACGGATTCATTTCACTCAAGCTGTGCTCCAGCTGTACAGCATTGCAATGCTGCAACAAACATATGGAGTTTCAGCCAATAGTCCTCCTTCACTTCCTACAGGCTTTTAGTCTCTCTTTTTCCCTACAGCGCTTTGTGCACTACCTCAGATGCAGCAATGTTTAATTAAAGTAAAATATGAAGGAATTAAACTAATAACATGAGAATCTTAATCTCTCATCCTACCTTTAGAAAATTTTGTAAGGAAAGATTTCCAGTCCCCCATTAAAGTGTTTACCTACAAGACATTCCTCCTCTAATAAATCATGATTGACATTTAGATAGTACCTTTTATTCTGATGGCTTGTCTTTACTGCAAAGTTGATTCCAGCCTTGAGTCCCGGGTAGCCCTTCATTCAAATTCGTGCCATATAGAAAGAGCCCAAAACTAAATATTTAAGTGGCTTTTAATTCACATTATCTTGGTACAGATCAATTTAGCACAACTCATCAACTGCTAACATGATCAATAATTAATGTGGCTGCAGGTCATCTACTTCAGAGTTCTATTTGTCCTTGTACTGTCTTCCTTCAGTTTGCTCCATGAGGCCACAGAGAACAGGCCAGCTCTTCCCAGGTGCTCTGGAGTGAAATCCATAGAGGATCTCAGACCACTGAAAAAAGAAATAAAAAAACCCAAGCAACCAAACCAAACTAAAAAAAACCCCAAACCCCACACCAAAGCAAAAGACTTTGAATATGCTCTCAGAGGGGCTCAGGATCCAACAGATGAGCCCTGATGAATTATCCTACTGCGGTGTATTGTGTTACTAATCCCAACATTTGATTTCCTGGCCTCCCCCCCTCTGCAGCACGGGTGGCAGAAGTGCACATGCCCAGAGCTCAGCTGTTCTAGTCCAGGGCCTGGCATCTTAAGCCAAAGTCTTTGCAGCTGAAATTGAGATGCCACACTGTGGACTGAAACAAACACTATTCACCTGGGTGGAGATGTGTGTTGTTCATTTTGAATTTTTTACAATAAAACAAAGAACCGAGCCTACGCAGACAGAATAAGCAGACCACGTGCTGCAGCTGCAGTAGTGCCTAATATCCTCCTCCACCTCTGAAACAGACCTCTCCAACAAGACAGCTTATTTGTTAGGCCTGAGGAAGCCCTCATGTCCACCATGTGGCTGCCTCAAAACTGCATGTACTTCTGCAATGCTTTTTTTACTGAGATTGCCGTTCTTGCTGCTGCTGAAAAATTTGAAACCATGTGATTTAATCTGCAGTACGATGACACAGCAGTCTTATTTTCCCATCTTCTATCTTTCTGTGAATTTTTAGGCTTTTTCTACACAAAATACAAGCATGTCAGCAAGAAGGTGGTCTTTTACTTTCAGAATGAGAGATGCACTATCAATTGTGGAAGAAGTTTGCATAGCATAAATACAGACAACAAAAATTAAAGGTTATCCCTGTTCTTGTATGAAGATCAGTACCAACACAAGCACACCTAACAAGCACAGCATTGCTTGTGTAAGTATAACACCAATTCAACTGCACTGCTATTTTCAATGGCTGCACTTCTTCATGAAGACAGGGACTTGAGGATGAAGCCTTTGAGCCTGCCTGTGTGTGCTGTGTCCCAGCTGCAAGGTAGCCCAGCACAGCATTGCAGATGACAGCAGGAGGCTGTGCCCAGGCCCTGGATGTCCCTGGCAGGGGCTGGGTGCACTTCCAGCCTAGCATGACAGAGCACGAAAAAATCAGGCTTGTGGGAAAGTAAAGGGAGGAGTGAAAATGGGAGACCAGACTTGGGAAGAGGAAGAGAGACCGAGGCAAGTCACACTGGGAGGAGAAGCTGAAGGGTCAGGAGGAGAAGACAGCAGCAAAATGTTGTTGAACAAGTAACTCTTGGTGATTCAAAGCCAGTGTCCACCAGCTCAGTTCTTAGTCAGAAGATCAGCATGTGCTGATCAGCATGCACAGACAGGCACTACCGATCAAATGCTCTGAAACTGCCCTGTAGGGATGTTTGGGAAAAAGAAAACTATTAAAATGACAATAAAGACGCTTCAGTACACAAATCAGAGCTGCCACATATGTTTAACTAAAGTGTAAAGAACACTGATATCCTTGATTATTCATTAATTGGAAGGTTATTTCAGATGTGGTTGGAAATACACCACAAATCTCTTGCTGAGCTTTATTAATATTATATGTAGTATTGCCAAAGCACTGAGGATTTGTATTGCCCCATACCAGTCCCTTTAGATTCACACACATAGAAATGGCTTGTGCCCTAAGGTGGTTACAAGTTTAAAAAAAATGCAGGAGACAACAGATGGAACCAGCAGCTGGAGGATTGGCAGAAACCAAGGCATCTCTGACAGGCATGCCAGACAGATTTTTGTTTGGGGCTCTTTTGTTCCATATCTTTTGCCAGCACCAAAAAGCCAAATCTCAACAAAATTACTTGGTACACCATAGGAAAAGTAACTCTGGAAAAAGACCTGCAGGTCCTCACTCAGATCAATTTCATGGAATGGAAGACCCTGAAGAGCCACAGGTGCTGCCCAGGATCCACCTTTTTGGACAAAGACCCCCTGAAGCAGCAAAGAGCAGCTGAAACCCAGGAAATCAGGGTCTCTACAACTCCAGTTCCCTGAAGACAAATAATTTAATAGCCGGGGGCAGTCTCCAGCAGACTTATTAAATGCAGGGAAAGGGCAGCATTACTGTGTATCTGCACTGCCTGTGTTTGTCCAGTGAGCTCTGGTTAAACATGACAGATTGGTGATTAAAGTACAGGCAGCACAGTTAAGATTAAGCAGTGACAAAAAATGTATGTTAAATGGTACCATAGTCTTTGTTTCACTGGACAGTTTGATGCCTAAAAAGAAAAAAAAAATTGGATGTTTATATTTTCCATATCAAGTATCTGGGTATTTTTCAACCACAAGGGATTATTTATTGTGTGCTAGGCACATAAAGCCATGCACACCTAGGGATGGTAACATGAACAGGATGCTTTTTCAATGTGGAAGCTTTTATGCCTTGCCCAGCAGTTCCCATTCATTACTTAAAAGTGTGCCCTGCACCTCCATATTGAAGAAAAAGCCCTGGCAGTGTTCAAGGAGAAAATGAGGTTCTGCTTCAGAGGCTGAATGAAAACCTCCTGCTGGGCATCAGGAAGGATTTCTCAGGGTTTCTAGTTAAAAGCAGCTTCTGAGGTGTTATCCTACTAGAGTTCCATTTGAATTTCAAATGTACAAGTGTAAAAGAGCAGAACCCAGAATAAAATTGATGGGCTAACAAAAATATGTACCATTATTAAAAGAATTTGTATGTTTTTTGTAAACTGCTCTTATATTATAGTGATGGTCTGTGTAAAGACTCATGCTAATAATGATTTCATTTAGAGACTGATACATTTCAGTGTACTTATATCTTGTAATTACTAAACAAGAATTGTACAAACTGTACTTCAATATTCTATTTCTTTCTTAAAGACCAAAATACTAGAACCAATATCTGGATAGTTTTGAGTTATAATACAGTATATGTGCCCCAGTAGCACTGAGCATATACTCATGTAGGTACTCTTCAAGCTATACACAGTAGTTTCTGCTGTTGAGGAACAAGTCACAGGAACACAAAACCTGCAGTTTGGAGTCAGATTAAGAATTCATATAATCTAATATCCTTGCCAGAATTGCTCTTAAATCTCATTCACAGGTTTTGCCTTGCAATTTCTTTGTGGCAAGAGGTGACTCAATTTAGCTATGGACTGTGTGGAAAAAATAATTCCCTTTGATATTTAAATACATTTCTAGGAATTTAATTCTAGTTTTTGGTTTACGAAATGTTGCAACTGCTCCTTATTCATCTTCTTCAGAAAGGTCATTTTTTAACAGCTCTTTACCACACCCTTTTCAGTCATTTCTGAGAGAGAACATAAAATTTCTGTCAACTTCCTAGAAAAAATGAAGTCAAATACACTGACTTTGATTCCAGATTAGTTTTCAGATTAAGTTTTTAAGATTAACAGAATGGCACAAGTAGATAAGTGCAGCCACATCAACTGCATTCTGTATCTTTTCTCCTTTTAACAGATCATTTAATGAGATTGATACTGTCAATTGAACATGATTCTGTCCCCACTCCTTGTCAGAAGGAGCACACAGTGGTAAAATTGCACAGTGTAAGTTGTATAAACAGCACTCAGAGACAAAAACAGCCTTACAGTTTACCTACTCAACTCTTCTGCAGCATTATTAATACCATTTAAAAAACTGAGCAAGTTTCAGAAAATTGTCAAGTTTGACAACCTTATTTCAATCCAACTAGAGTGCTCCATGCTGTCCTAAGAGGTTTTCCTACCAAAGAGCTTTTCTACCCTGCTTTCTATCTAATATCATGGTAAGGCTGCTGTTATTCTCAGTAGATGGCGGATTACACTCTCTTAGGAGCATAGGTTTTCTGTGGAAAGCACTTTTCCTGAGAAACTTATCTTGAGAAGTGCTTTGGACTCTTCTTGCTGACTGTCTTTAATCCAATAATGTCACTACAGCATTGTGTGACACAGGCATCGCTCCTGTGAAAGATTTGTGCCAGGCAGTTCTGAGACAAGAGGAATAGTCAAGGTTATTTTTAAAGCACGAGAAGTAACTTAATCTCAGCAACATAATTGCTAATCGAGAATGCACAGCTTGCTATTAGTGACACTGATACCTTGTAAAAGGAAAAGTAAAATTTACCTGATTATTTATAGAGTTCTGTTGCATGTAGTGAAGCAAGTGTGTTATTGCAGATTTACAAGTTAGCAGAGCGGTTTATCATTAGCATATTATTCATATGCAGCGTAGGACTCTTTAGATAAAGAACTAAACATCTATGTTCGAAGTTCCTAATATTCCAGATAGGCCTGTGCTTACTTACTCCATTTCCAGTGGTTTAAAGATAAGAAGATTTTTTTTTTTAATCCCTTAAATAATTCCTTAAAAATAAAATGGGATTTATTTATGTAATAGTATCTGTAAGCTTCTTGGTTCTGATTTCAACAAAATATATGACTCCCTTGTCATGATCCAATTTAAAAAAAAATAATGCACTCACATACCTCCACAGCTGTATCCTAGAATTTCTCATCTCCTGATCCAACTGACAACCCTAAGGTCAAAAGGGGCTTGGCCTTCTCATATAGCCTCAGAAACCATCTTCTCAAGGAAGCAAAGGTGGTAAACTAAGTAATAAACCTGACCAAGCAGGACTTATTCACTATATCATTTCTGTTATTCTCATAGAGGATCCTGATAAACTGCTTGAATGACTGTTAGCAGCTGACAGGAAGGTAGAGCTTGTTTTTATTTCTTGTGCACTTTTCCAGCCTTGGGCTCTTAATGAAATTTTAAAAAATAATGATAAGCTAATAAAAGCAGAGTTAAATACTATTTGAAGTAGACTGCAGGTGATACATGCGACCTTTTGAAAATAGCTAACTGGGGTATTAAAAGAACACTTACTGTGTTTTAAGAGTCCCATTATTATCTCTGTCTTCATAACATATATGCAAGAAAGGAAAATGCTAAAGAAGAGGTATGACTACACGTAAGTGTGAACTACCATGTTCAACCTCAGTCTTTTAACTGAGGGGTTATTTGGGATGTCAGAGCCTCCAAAAGGGTTATGTTGTCAGACTCAAACCATCCTTCTGCAGCAGCCCTCATCTGCTGATCGCTGTAGCCCCTGGTTTGCACACCCCCAGGGACCCCAAGGCATTCATTCCCCTCCCTGTGCATCCCGGGGTAGGAGCACTGCTCCAGCTGCAGCGCTCCTTGGGACAGTGCCAGCCCAGCACTCCTGACCTTCAGCCACTTGTTCCCATCTCACGCTGTTTGTTCTGGCACAACTGCTCCTTCCCAAGGCACCCCCTGAGGCCACATGGAAAATTAGATCAGTGAACTGATCTGTGTTAAAAATAAACCAGAAAATACCCCCGAAATATCTTACCAGGTGGTTGAGAAGCAGTTGTTTCACACCCTTGGCATCCCCAGGTGGGCAGGTGAAGGGGCTGGAGCTGGCACTGCTGCAAGGAAATGGCACAGGGCATCCCATCCAGCACTCTTGCCTCTGTGATGACCTCGGGGTAGATCTCAGAGGGTGGATTCCTACACCAAGCAGCTGGACATCGTGACTGCAGGGGTGTGTTCAGGAGGCTGAGGTACCCTAGGTATCTTTGTCTCTAAAGATAGGCAAAAAACAAGGAGAAAAAACAGCAGAGAAATTCAGGAGCTGTTGATGCCTATGCTGTCCCTGATGAATGGGGAGACATTATTTATATTTGGTGCAATGTTTGAAATTATAGTCTGCAAGAGAGGAACAGCCTTTCATTATTCCTTTCTTTTTTGTTCAAAAGCTAATGTTTAGCACTTTGTCTGGCTTGACTTAGCAGTTTTAAAACATAATAGAAAACCTTCTTATCAGTGATTTAGAATCACAAGTCCTGGGGCTCTGTTTTCTGAGCAGCTCACTCTTCCTGCAAAATCACAGAGTACCTTCAGCTTGTGTGGAAATTAATAGGTTCTGTTGTAAACACATGTCTAGGGCCTGCTTATGCTTTTCATTAAGCCATCATGAAATAGCTATTGCTTGATAACACCAGCTGTGGCCATTTTATACTGGGAAGCAATGGGGATGTTTCAGTTAAACTGGAACAAGGAACTCCAGAAAAAGAAAAGTCCACATATGGAATCAATTGTGAAAAGAGTTAATCAGAGAAATACCAAGCGCAACTCATGGTATTTGCTATGTATTTATATGGTTTAAGTTAGGTTAAAGATGTTCATCACAGGGTGACAAGGCCAATTTCGGCCCTTATTCTCTGAAACTTTACACAAAATATACACAACTATATTCACCAAGAGAAGCAATCCTTACCACCAGCTTCAGCTGGTCATATTAATGCCAACTGGAATTTACTGTTTGGCCAGAAGAATGAACTATTTCTGTTGTTGTTGAGGGAGTAGGAGATTCCCTAAAGGGTGTTGTAAATTTAAGCAATGGTTCTGTATTTAGCAATGATTTTGTTTTGGGCTTTTAAATATGCCCTACTAGCATCTGTGCTTCCTGGGGAATAAGACTGCTCAGATTTATATGATTATTTATTTACATTAGTATAAATAAAATCTAATGTCCTAGCTTGTAATTAATATTTCAGGAGTAACAGCGAAACAAAAGGAAAACCAGTCTCAGTGTTATTGAAATAATTGTCATTCTTACTAACATTTCTTCCCTCATTCATCATTCTGGGAATATACCCACAGCTTCCTCCAAAAGCTTGATCAAATAAATATGTCCTTCACTGTGCCTAGAGAATCAGTGCCTCTGGACCAAGCCAGGGAGCAGACTGCAGAGATTTCGAGTCTGCACAGTGCATGAGCTGCCAGCACTGCCTCTCTTTATCTGACCAAGAATAGCCTGCTCAAATGCCTTTGCTAAGCCAAAACTGTTGAGAGGCAGTCAGTCCCTTGGGAATCAAGCCAGGGTTTTTCCAGTGACAGATATATTCTATCTTCGTCCTTATTAATGGAACATTTATAATTGATCTCCTCTGTTTACCCTTTCCCTTCCTTCTATGAGGAAGAACAAAAGTCTAAACTTTCCTTTCTGTATGACAAACATGAGGGAATTCCTCACGGAATGTTAATCATGCAGTGGGAAGCGCTGAGAGACTGCTTGGCTTTCTATTAAATTACAATTCAATTTCTACCAATTATTCAAATACATTGTTTCCTCTGAAGCCCAGACAGAAAAATAACACATGTAATTAGTGTGGATTCTTCACTGAAAAGGTGAATGTACAGTTACAAGACAGTCCACATTATGGAGCTGAAAAATAATAAACCTGACGGAAAAATCAGGACATAATTCCAAGCTGTATTTTCTCTGGCAGCAAAGTTGGTTTTAGAGGTTCCTGCTTTTTATTATTGCACCTATGGCACAGTTCACTGCCTCTGCACTTGTGCCGATGTGACTGTTTTGAGGCTGTGCTGTAAACTGGATTAGTGAAACAATCTTAGGAAGATTTCCCCACAATCTCTAAATAACACTGAAAAATGCTATCAATTAGCAGGAGCCCATAATGAAGAAAGCACAGAACTCAGCTGCTAATTACAGGATGCTGGAAAGAATGGATATGATGTTAAAGAAAGCCTTGCATGGACTACCTGTACTTAAATTTTAGTCCCATGCTGAATAGGACTGAACCCAGTTTTAAAAGGTGACCTTTGCTGTTAATGCAACACAAAGCAAAATTGTCAACGTTTACTGAGAGGCTGGTCTGGCTCTGAACTGTACTGGAGTGATCTTTGTTTCAACTGCCTCTGCACATAGTGATCTATTTTCAGTTAATATGTATCATGGGAAAACCTATGGCTTGGAAATTAAGCCCTTGCCTAGGAATAGGAGTCAAGTATTATCTATATGTGAAAATTCAGTATGATTAACTGATAAATTTAGAAACTATTCTGGTTCCAAAATGTTTCACCAAAAAATGTTCCTGCTTCTGTTTTGCTTCACCCATTTTCAAGAGCAGCTCCATGTGAAATCTCTCCCTCCTGTTCCACGCTTTTGTTTTGATTTTGTGATAACCATTATAGTTTGGAGGATGATTTTTTTTTTTTTTCAACCTCAGTCTGGATCAATACAGCTCCACTACCTAAAGCAATACCATAAATATCAGTAGACCAGCAGGGAATTGATTTAAATCTTTAGCAGCAATGAATTCATCTGGCATCATCAGCTGCTGCTCCAGTAGGAGACTTTGTCACCATGCTTCTAATGTTTTTCCTTTTAACTAAAAATGTGGCTTGCAGCTTTTTCAGAGGCCTAAACCCACACTATGCTTTACAACCTCTCTGTGTGACAAAGCCTTAGGGCAGTGCAGAAGGAACTCTGGTTGTTGTCCCAAGACAGACCTGTCTTCCACTATAATGATGCAGTATTTCTAGAACTTTACATTTTTGTCACAAACATGGATGACAAATATTTCCTCCTCAGCTGGAAACCCTGTGGGGTTTGTCTGGCTAAATTATATTCAAAGACTGAATCATTATAAAGTCCCAGTTATAGAGGTGATGATGGGAATGGTAACAAGAGTGTGCCTCTCGGACAATCATGATCTCAACACCTTGGCGATACTAAATTTGGGATATCTCTTTTGAAGCTATTATCCAAGTGCTTTGCAATAACCATTAAGGCAAAAATCTGCCTTCATGTGCTGTCAAGCCCTAACAGCCCTCAGTTTTGGCAGCAAAAATATCAATACTGATCTCAGGCTGTAAATTGATGCTACAGAGACTTTGGTGATTTATGAGTTCCCATAACACTCTTGTCCTGCAGAGACACAGCTCGCAGTCACCAGCCTGCAGGTGAAGTTTCTAGCTCTCTGTGTTGTTAAGAAAAAGACCTGATTTACTTATTTACATTTAGTCCACGCAGAGCAGAAGAGCATAGGGCTCCTTGCAAAGATACCATTGCCTGCGCTCCACTGGCCATGAAGCAGTGCTGTGGAGGCTGCTGAACCTGGGCAGGAGTGAAACTGAGCTCAGCTCTGTGCCTCACCCTCCAGCCTGCTCTGTCGCTACCAAAGACAACTCAGCTGCTCAGGCTGGCTGGGGCTTGAGAGGTTTTCCAGCCAGGTGTGCCACCAGCAATTGGGAGTAGGGCTTCATTTTGCTTTTCTTACCCTGTGCCTTCTGCATATGCACCTGATCATTCATCAGCATCTCATTCCATAAATCCAGACCTTTTCATAACTTGGCACTAAATTTCCTTGTAGATGCATCTCTGGATGACATGAAAAGTCTCATAAAATCTCTGGGTTTTGTTATTCAAAATGACTTTGTATTCAATATTTTAAATTGGCATTGAGGTAAATTAAATTAAAGCCACTTTAATTGTGGTTTGGAATAAAATCATAGAATCTAATTCAGTAAACCAAACCCACTTTAAATCCATATCTCTGGCCAATACGTATTCATTTCCTGAATATGTTTATATAAATAAAACCAAAAGCACCATTTTAACAGTTAGGCACCCAACTGAAAATTACAAAAAGTAGCTTTTTACCAGCAGACTAATTTTGTTTCATGGCATGCCACGTTTTCAGTAGCCAGATTTTTAGAGCAGGACAAAGGATTACGTGACCCCAGCTGCTGGAGATGCACTCTAACAAAAGGTATAACAAGTACAATGTTCTCGCAAAGTGGAACAGCTATATAAAATTGTTGCTTTATAAGTAACACAAATGAAAATAAAGCATACTAAAATAGGTTAGTAGCAAAAATAATTTAAATAGTGAGTTTTTCCGACTTCTCTGTCTTTAGCCCCAGATGCCATACATGAGTACAGAACAAGGAAGCCTGAACATATTCCCTCCACAGGAATGACACCTCCAGTGATAGGCAGCACCAGCAATGATAATTATTTGTGGTGCCCTGCCGCTATCCTTCACATGTGTCACCTCGCAGACATGACATCGCTACCCTGGCAAAATTGGGTGCTTTGTGAATAAACTGAGCACTTTCACCAGCAAACATTTCTAGAGTGAAGCACAAATTAAGGCGAGAAAGACTTAGACTATGAAATTACCTGACTTGCAGAAGGCAGAAAAAAGGTTTTGCACTGCTTTGCAGTTTAGTTTCATTCTCAATGATCCCTGTGGCCGGACTAAGGAAGGAACAAGAAAGAATACAGCTGATAGATGAAAAACTGAAGCAAGCTACATGGCATAACACAATGTTTGCTTTCCTGGGGGCTGAGTGGCTGCAGGCTGCATTTTCCCACATGACTAGAGCAGACAGAGCTGCAGCAGGAGCTGTTGGAGGAAGCGAGGCCTAATGCGATATGAGCCATAAAGTGATCCTGCCTGGATGATTCCCAAACACTACAGAGACACACAAAGCATCAAGTCTGCAGCCTCTCTGTGACCAGGATCCCACAGGGTTTGTATGCTCACAGATGCTTACAGACCCTGGTAATTATGCAAACCTGCATGTTAGTCAGCCTCATACAGAACACAGGGTGCAGAAGTAGATAACAGACATCAGACACCCAAATTTGTTCCCCTTTCCACTTGTCCTGGTCTTTATTTTGAACCTCTTACACATCTAGTTAAAGCTGAATTCATATTTGGAATAGGTTATAATAAAAAGTCCTATGGCTTGATTCCCGAAGTAATTTAAATGTATATATGTGGATATAAAACACACCGCATTTTTTCTTACACCTATGTATGCAAATTCACATGTGACAGTATGGTTATATTTAACATGGTTATGTTGATAGCATAGTAGTTTTAGAAGCCCCAAATAGGTTAGGATTTTGATTTATTTAGGGCTGTATGAAAGTATACTACAGTTTTTTTTCTTAAATAAGCTTTTTCAATAGTTGAGGTGCTGCAGCATGTCTACATTGAACACTCTACATCCCTCCAAGTGAACCCTTCTTAAAACACCAAAAATAGAGGAAGTATATAAGTGGGTTTTGCCTGTTATACACCATGTTGAAAACAGACATAATTCGTGAAAAGGATAAAGTGAGGGGAGGGGAAATTGGTCTCTCCTGGGAGCAAATGAGCCTGCTTGGCAGGGAGGAAGCTTCCCAAGGACAGAGCGAGACCGCTAGGAAAAGCAACTAGAAATAAGAAATCTTGGGAACTGGAAAACTGCAGTATAACTGAGATAGAAAAATTAATGGAACAGCAGATGCACGGGTTCCTGAAGTAAAGGAAATCAAAATAATTTTGGGGAGCTAAAGGACATGCATAGCACTTGCTGTAACCAGGAAGCTGGTGAAAGACCAGGAGTGAATTTGGAAGTAAGGAACCATGCTCCATGGACCAAGTGAGCAGGGCTAAGTGCGTGTACAAACTTTTCAGACTCTGGTTTCAGCCGGAGTTTTCTGCAGTTATAAAATTTGCTTTGACTTATATCTGCTCATACAAAACCAGCTTTTGAGCTTAAGGGGTCTTTCATGCTTCTTTAAGACTAAGACCTTTAAAGGAAAGCTGTAGGGATAAACTGAATTTGTGGCTGACCAGGAGTCCCCTCAAATAGAAAAGACCAGCCATGGGGTGACCAGCTCTAAACAGCCACCCTTTTGGTCCTCATGGGCACGTGGTGCTGTCTTCCCAAACGCACAAGAGATCATCCCCTCTCCCTACCTTTCCCCAGGGCAAGAAGAGCGAGACAGAGGTGCAGCCTTTCCTGTTTGATCTTTCCACTGGATCTTTCCACTCTGCAAGAAGAGGAAGATAAGGAACCCCCACTGTTTGCTCTCCCCCTACTCAGAAGCGAAGGAATATATTCAGTAACATGATAAGAAAACTGCAGGTTGAAGTGTAATAAGCTGATGGAGATAATTCACTGAGCTAATGAGCCATTGAAAATAAGAAACTGAACTGCACCAGACTTCTCTGAAAAGAACTGATATCTGGTACAAAACTGATAAATATTTAATTTCTAGGGCCTGATGTTTTGTGACTTAATGTGATGCAGGGAGACAAAAGTCAGCAGCATTCAGACCATCTGAAGCCTCCTTTGATCCTTCAGAACATCTGTTTTGCCTTCCTGCTGTACACCACCTTTGCAGGCCAAGCTCAGAATCTTCACTGATAATTTCCCTGCAAAGTCTGTTCAGGGAAGATGTACACTGTCCACGCTGTGTTGACTAACACCTCCTGTCATTACTCAAAAAACATCTTGTGCTGAAATTAATCTGGTGCAGGTCCAAACCCAGGAAAACACAAATAAGGGTTCACGTGTATGTCTCGGGCACATGAATAACCCCCATGTAGAGGGGTATGTGTCTTATACCTAAACACTCCATTTGTGATATTGATTCTCCAAATTTAACAACCTGTGCTTGAATTCTTTTTGTTCTTACCAAAAAAGCAGCAATGTAGAGCACTAAGGAGCAATTTGGCACCCTTGTGCAGAGCTGTGTGTACTTACCTAGGAAGCAGCAGTCCTTTGGGAAAGACTTGTCCAACGTGAGTGGGTCCATCCTGGAGCGCTGCTGTGTGCCAACACACAACCTGGATTTCAGGAGCAGAGGAGGGAAATGGAAGCTCTCTCTTGGTTATAGGAGAAGCTGCTGCATAAAATGTGCTGCCACAGCCTGACACATCTGCAGCTCTGGCCATGAGAGAGGCCAGCAGAAGCTGAGCTCTGCAGAGGTGACCAGAGGCCCTCCTGCCTTGTCCCCTGCCCCCTGTATGGAAAAGGAAAGTTAAATTTAGCATAACAGGACAGGGTTTTTCCCATTATCAGCTATCTACTCATAAATGAACTCTCAGTATTCACTGGGGTTTCTTTTTTACAGTCTATAGATTTTATGGCCTGCTTTGTACTTCCAAGTGGGCTTTTTCTAGTACTAAAATGGATCTGAACCATTTTCTTCATGTAAAATCAATAGCAGACATGGATTCCTGGTCTCTCTTTTAAATATCTAAGCATCAACAAATTTCACTACTCTCATTTTTGATCTGCAGATATTGCCCTCAACAGAGATTAAAATAGAAACAATTTAAGCTGCTTAGTGAAGTTAAAGTAAATAGCTTTTAGAAAAATTTATTAGCAAAATAAAACTTCTAGCTCATGATTTATCATATGATCTTTAACGAATTTTAAGATAAAACATAGTGCTTGTATTTTCTCTCCTTTACACCACAAATATACTGTTGAGATAGTCTAACCAAGCATGTTTAAGACACTCAGACTTGTTAGAATAATACTTTCAAACATGTTATACAAAGTGGTAATTCTTGGCTCCCAGGGCTTCTGTTAACACCCCCAAATTTTTGAAAGTGAAAGGACACTGAATGCTAAACAAGGGCCTTAATGCTGTCACCATAGAGATGACACTTTGCAACCCTTATTTGTCCCCTTGATTGCACCAAACAAATGCACTCTCTCTACAGACAAATGCTTTTAATTTCTTGAGTATCATTTCTCTAGATGATGCATTAAATAATGTCTTTGTAGAGACATAAATATTATTTTGTAGTGCAGTGAAATTTACACAATAGAGAATACAGTAGCTCTTCTGATAGAAGACAGACAAGAATCAGTTTGAATAAATGCAAAGAAAATTCTTTGGTTAAAATGACAGAGAGACAGGACAGTCTCTTTGCCTGCAAAAACAAGGATGAAAGAACCTGTTATTTATATTTAGCCAGTCGACTCGAAAACACAGGAGAGAAAATATTTTGCATAAACTAAAACAAAAATGTTTTCCTAGGATTGGAAAACCAAAACCTCTCACGTTTCCTTCAAAACAGGGAAAAAAAAAAAAAAAGAAAAAATACATTTTGAAACTGTTTTTACAACATTTTTTTTCCTAGTTGAAAGTTTTGCAAAATTGCACCCAAATTCATAAATAGCATGAACTGTTTTCCAGTAAATTAAAAAATAAATACAAAAATAATCACCCAGCCCTGTTCTGAAATAGCTAGAGTGAAAATCAATACAGTGCAGAAGGGCTATGCACTCCCACCTCCAAAGCTTTCATGCTGTGCAATCTCACCACAAGAAGCCCTGGCCCTCACTGAGTAATGGTTGCAGGGAAGCAATTTCCCTGGTCAGTGAAGTGCCATCCACATTGGTAGGCCTGCACAAGTGCTCACTGAGAGCAAGGAAAATGATGGATGGTAGCAAAAGTCACAATTCATTTTGATTTTAATAAAATAACAAACTTCAACACAAAGTTTGTGTATCTGGACTGAGCATATTAAAGCCTGAGCAGGTTGCACAGTGAGGTTCTGACCAGGTCTGCTGCTCAGCAATGTGTGTGGGGTTTATTTGCTCGGTGCAATTGCAGTTGTCTTCCCCAGCCTTGCTCCTGACAAACTCCACACTGGACCCAAGCAGCAGAGTTCCCTAAGTTACTGATTAAAACAGTTCTTTTGCCTCTTTTTCTGGCTTTTACTCTAGCTTATTCTTTCTTAATTGAGCTTGTTTCCATGGCAGCTCAGGCCATAAAAACAAAACCCCTTAAAATGCCAACTTGATGAAGCTTCTATCAAATGACAGCAATTCATTCAGGGAGACGAGCCCTGTCCTGACACAGAAAGCTCTGCACTGTGACCCACGGTCCAAATCCAACCCAGAAGACAACCCTCCTTCCCTGCCACGCCTAACAGCCGTGGTGGCGCAGAGGAGCTGAAGGCAGATCTGCTTTTCCCGAGCACTGCCCGTCTTTGGAGGAAGGAGCTGCCGGTTCAGCTCCCTCAGCCCCAGCAGCGCTCCCCGCCAATCTCCGCCGCCCGCGCTGCAGATGTTCAACAGCCGCGGGCTGCAGAAGCTGATTATCTAATTGCTCTGTCGTGTCGGCTTTGACCTCGCACTCAGCCCAAATCCCCCAGCCCTCGGTGTTGCTTGCACTTCCTAGAAACAGTCAGGCTGCCTGTCCAGACAAGGAAAGGCGAGCGAGGGGTAGGTGGTGTCTGGGACTTGAGCTTTTGACCTGGAAGGCAATATGGATTCATCTGATTTGGGGCACTTGACCCTGTGAACTCGAGCCTGAGCACACACAGCGGGTACAGAGGAGTAGATAAGATCACTGGAGCTATATTTTGAGCTGCGCAGCCAGAAGTGATCTGGGAGCTTAACCCCCCCCCGCACATCCAATCAGGAATCATCTCCTAAAAGTGCAAATGGGACAGCAGAATCAAATCCAATCACATTTTTAAGAGTAATTTGCTGTTGTTCCTTTTACTAGAGTTTGTACAGTGAATTGTTCATGTCTGCCAGAGAAAACCACAGAAAAACTTTATTTCCTCTGACATGTCTGAGAAACAGAGTTGCTATAAGCTCCCCTTATGTCTCAAAATAGGGGTTATCTCTGCTTTATCAGGGTTAAAAAAAAATAAATAAAAAGCCCACAAAAAAGCACCTACCAAAAAATGTAACTCCTAGTGGTTGCTGTGATGGATGTCCCAGTGCAGGCTGCCTTGCTGTCCCCAAGTATGTCAGCCAAGACAGCTCAGGGGGCTGCTGTGGGACACCCAGCCTTCAGTGCCCAGCCCAGGAAAAGGTCTGTGTCCCCTCCTGTGCTGTGGGTTGCTGTGACAGCCACAGAAGTGCTGGCAAGTCCCTCTCCATCTGAATGAGCGTCTCCATCTGTGTGCCTGAATCTAAGCACCAGTGACTACCCAGCTGTCTCCTCATAATGTTTCTAACTGGGCTATGACACCTGCAGGAGAGAAATCCAATTTTCCCTTGGAGCAGTTTTTCCCTGATGCTCAGACTTGCTAGTTCTGTGCTGATCCACAAATGGATCTTGGTTTAGACTTAGCTGGGAACAGGAATGCTTATTTTTAGAAGTGCATGTCTAAATCCTTCAGTAGTTGAAAGAGGCCACCAGACACACACAATTGTTTCAGTACAGTCCTAAGGAAAAAGAAGGGAAAGAGGAGTAGCAGGGATGAAGGGAAGGACAGCTGTGAATGGGTAGAGACTGGAGGACATGGGCCAGTTTGAAGGCTTTGTCCAGCTACTGCTCTAAGCACAGTTTGGGCAAATAAGAAGTTGCTTGGGTTGTGTGGGCTGAGGAGAAAGAAAGTGCATGAGCAATTGTGACGACTTAATCTATGTCTGATGTGCTGTTTGATTACACAGGACCTGAAAAATTACACTGAGCAAGAAAGATGAAGAAGCAGAGAGCTCAGGGAGAACAATTAAGCCACCCTGTCCTGTTGAGCCTCTGATTTAGCTGTTTGTAGCAACTCTTTTACCAACATATGGCCCAAGTCCTGCCTTCAGATAAGCACGACATGAATTCGAGTAAAGACTACTTGGAGTGTTGCTGACAAACACATACATTGCACTGCTGCTTCTCTCCCCAAGATAAATGTAATACATGTGGTTATCTCACTTGAGCAAGTTGAGTTTAAAATACAGCTTATTACTGAAAAATTGAACCTTGACTTATTTACAGTGATATTTGCTATCCTGGCTGTATTTGTGTTCCATGACCTCAGAGGTACAGTCTGTCATGGACTTTGGATCTTATCCATTTTCTGGTTTCCATTTGTGACCTTTAGATGCATTTTAAATAATGCCTTACTTTTTCAGCTACTCTTCCTCTGCTTAAAGGCGTTTCTCTAAGTGACACATTTTTAACACTTTAGATAATAATTTTCAAAATTTTAAAGGACTAATCCACTGCCAAGCCACCTGTCTTTGCAACGCTTGCACAAGCATTAGAAGCAAGTAGTGATTGTCATTTTTCATATTCTCTAGTTTCATTGTCAGACCTCCATCTAAATTTCCCAGGTGGAAATGGACCTAGTCTTCTTTCCCAACACTATTTGAGGCTGTCACGTATGTGTTGAGGTTAACATTGTACCACATTTCTGTTCCTCTTTGGCAGAGCGTACTGATTTGACAGGCTGCTGAAGATGAAGCAACACATTGGTACCAAAGTCCATGGTAACCACTTATTAATTTTTTGACATTTGCTCTACTTAGTGCTCTATGAGGAACTTCTCTGAAAATCCCTGGAATAGGCAAATTATTGGCATACTTGACTTTGAAGTTCAACAGATCTAATGAAATCCTACCCCGGCATCCACTGCTGCAGAAACCATAGAGAATAAAGTATTTAGCTGATATTTTGTCATAAATCCATAGAAGTATTCCAGAGCTAAACTACAATACATTTTAAGCAGCTAGAAGAGCTCTCTAGAGAAAATTTAATCCCTTTTGAAGAGAGAGCCCTGTTTCACAGAACCCCCATTTCTTTTTATAGTGAGAATTAATTTTGCCAGATATTTTGATTAAAGCATCTTGAAAGAAATCTCATGTTTGTAAACTAATAATCATCTGCAGCTAGGAATGCATCACAGAAATTGGAGAGTGGCAGTAGAAAAAGGCCTTATGAGATTGGCAGAGCTCTTCCACCAAACCATGCATGTGCGAAGAACTTACCTCATGCCAGCAATATATGAGTGTAAGACGTTCACCACAACCAGAAGCTTTGACTGCTGAGATATTCAAAATCTAGGTAAAACACAGAGCTGTGAAAAGAACTAAGGGTATTTATGGAGAAGGACTGCCCAAGGAGTTTCACTGTATCTTCTCACCTTCCCCCAAAAATAACCACTGGGAAATACAGTGTATTAATGTATGCAAGGCAGTGACCTCCACTGGAAAAAGAGAAATGCCCAAATTCCCTAGAACTTGCCTGGGAAGCAGCAGGTGATGCCTGAAGTGCCTTCACAGTCACAGCGGGTCTCCAAACACGCCCACCTGCTCTCAGGACTGTGGAAAGTTGTCCTGCCCTTGCTCAGCAGATGTGACCACATCTCTGCATTGCCTCAGATGTGCTGCAGAAGAGGCAAGGCCATGTGGACAGACACACAGACACAGCTCTGCTCAGCCTCCCTCTCCTTTGCTCTCACCTCTGTATGCTGCAAACAGGAGCTGCTGCCCTCAGGACACTGCTCCCGTTCACAGGAATCCACAGCTTGAGGAACTCTTACAGCGTATTAAGCAGTTTCTGTTTTCCCCTGCTGCCTCTCTGTACACCCTGGAACAGCAGAGGTGCTGCCTGAGGTGTTGGGGGCTCAACTGGGTGTGAGAGACAGACCCAAGAAAAAGCCTGAGCAGCTCCTCTGAGCTGAACTCCACCTTGCTGGTAGTAGCAGCAGCACCACGAACAGATGGGCCAGCTGGTCTCCAAAAGCTACAATTGCTCTCCTAACTATGGCATGGGTGTGCTTCCTCATATGCTGGGAGTAGGAAGTCATTGTCAACTTGCTGCTTATTTTGGTTAATATAGTAGCGTGTTGCTTAGACTCTTGTAGCCCGGCGACAAGCTGCAACTTGAAAATACCTTCCATAAAATCTGTGATCCCATGGTGGTCTTCACTCCGTCACTGGAAGGCAGCCAACACCACCAGGCAGCGTTGCAGCTCTGTCATTTTTATAAAGCATTCATAAGACATGCACCTTATTAAGTGCTTGGAAAGTAATCCTAGTTTAAATTCATGGATGAACAAAGGAACAGCAATTTGCTGTTGGGGAATATTATATTTGCTTTTCACCACAGGAAGGTGGAAGGATAGGAAAACAAAGTCAACCCAAGTTGGAAACAAATAAATTAAATGCATTCAATTAGCTAATGGAGTGTCTCACAAAAGGTTGCACTACTAGAAAATTAAATTAGGTCTTCCCAATATGCTGAGAGTCATTAACACTTTTTTTTTTTTCCCCCCCAGAAACTGCCTGAAATACTCAGGGGATTATTTTTCACCATTGGCTTTTTGCTTTCCCCAACATACCTTTCAGTTCTGATTCTCTTCACATTCTGTTCAGTCTTGGAAACAGTGCTAATTTGTGAAAAGCCTTTCTAAGTTAAATAGCTTTGGTGTAATTCATGAGACAAGGAACATATTTCAGATTTTTCTAAAGGAACATGGTGCCCTCAGAGATCAGCTTCATGAGCTATTATATGATTTAGTACCACTGGTTACAAAAGGACTCAGCTCAAGCATGTTTACTGGTGGCTTCCTATGCCTTTTTACAGCAAACCAACTGAAAATGGAGGATAGAAGCATTTTAAATTTGCAGTCCTTCCCTCACAATGTCATTCCCAGTGAGCTGCATCCAGCTTACGTTAGGTGTATTAACACCAGCCTGGCATTAGCTGGGACAGCACCAGAGTGGCCAGGCACATTTCCTTGGCGCACCACACCAGTGCTCTGCATGGTATGGTGACAGAGACTGCTCATTCCCTTCATGCCATTCCGGCTGGAATGCAGCAGGGTCTGTGGTTAGGAAATGCAGTGCATGATCAGTCATGTCTCTGTAACTCCGCCTAGACCTTGTTGGAGAGGTGGGAAGGAGGGACAAGAATAGTTCCTGCAAGAACCTGCCTCATAAGAACGCCTATTTTCAGAGCATGCTCCTTCCTCTTTGCCAGTGTATCTGATCTCACCCAAATCATGAGGTGGAGGGTCCTAGGTGCCCCCAGCCAAGCTAGAGAGGAGGCTGGAGGAAGGAGCAGTGCTTGGTGCTGCCTCTTGTTCTCAGTGAAATGGAACCAATCTGTCCCATGGGAAAACCTGAAGTCTGCATTAAAGAGAGCACAACAGCAGAAAGCTCAGGCAAAGGTCCTGGGCAAGGGGGTCACGGTTGAAAAAGAGCCCGCTAGGGACATAAAAGCACTTTTCTTTTTCATACCAAGAGTATTTCTTTCCCAGGCAAATAAAAGACTCAGGTACATATGGAGACCCATTATCTTCATGTGCTTAAAATCAAACTCTTTGCTGCATGAGATCTGGCGTGCCCTTATGTAAGCAAATTATTTTTATCTGTGTCTAGCCTAATAGAGACTTGAATATTTTGAGAACTCATAGGTCTCATTGCTATGGAAACTAACTCTGTATCTTTAGGTCAGTCTTGCTATCTCTAATTTGCAGAGTCCACATCTAAGCTTATTTTTTTTTTTAATTTAAGAAAGAAAAAAAAAAAGGCCTGGTTGTATTTGCTGTTTCAGTCCCACTGCCCGTTACCCTTTGTCTTACTCCTGAGACTCCAAAAGCTGAGTCCAACATCCTTTACAGGCAAGAAGAGAAATTGGGATATTAGCAATCCAATGGCAGGTTACTGGTTTCCATGTTGAGAAGTGAAGAGACTTACAATGATAGTACAGACAATCAACACAGGAGCATCAGCAAACAACTCAACCTCATCCAGCGGTAAAAATCCACATAGAGAAAACCAGCCTCATACAGCTGTTCTCTCCTTGTTTCTCTCTTGCTTGGGTGAGTGAGCCAAAATGCTCACTGATGATCTGAAATGCTAAACAACTCTTTTCCAATCCTGAGATCAATAGTGGGAGGATTTGCCACTTGCATGGGCAAGGAGAACTGCTGCAACAGGAGTGACTGAGCTGGCAACAACTCAGTGAAACAGACTGGCCTAATCTTATGGTAGAACATCTGCCTTATTATGAAATTATGGAGTTTTCCTCTCCCTCTTAACCTTTCTCCTTCTGCACAACTTCAGCTACTCTCATTTTACAGCATACCCAGACATGGACCAGAGATATTCCTGGGATGATACAAGAGTGGTAAACATCCCTATAGGCAAACTGGTATTTGATACACCTCAGTTTCTTTATAGAACTGACAGAGGTATAAGGTGCCTACATTTCTTGGGGTTGCTCTTTCTTGGGAGTGAAAAATTTGACTTTTTCAGATGTAGTTCAAGGACCAATATATGTGGGTATTTCATGGCCTCAAAAAACTTTTCTGTTTAATTCAAAGTCACAGAGAATTCACATCCAGAACTTTTTAAAATTGCTGGAATTCTACTACACTAGTAACACCAGAAGTTTTTCTTTGTTTCTCTTATTCTAAAAAAACAGTTGTCATTTCACTGACAGAAAGGTTTTGTTGTTTTCCCCCAAAAAAATATTATTTCAGTTATGATATATACCCACACTTCTGCTCAGAATTGGGATGCAGTGTAAATTCCACTAAAAAATTTAGTCTTTTGGCAAATCTACCAAGAAGGCAGTGCCTGTCAGTAAAAATGAAATATTTTCCTCCAAAATGCCAAAGCATACACCTGCTTAATACATTATTTCCTATTAGAGCACATATAATCTATATGTCCTAGTACAGGACAAATATACCTTGTCTCAGTAGCCTCATCTATAGGGGGAGTTCTGTCCACATTCTTCTTTGCTATTGTTTGTTCTTTTCAGTTTTAAGTCATTTATTGATTTCTTTTTCTCCTTTGGAGTATGAGGCTAATCTCTTCTACTGACTCAAAGATGGGTGGTCAGGGTGTTTTAGTTTGTTTGGATTTAGTTTAATTTTTTTACCCCCAGAAAATTAAAGTTGTATTCCTGTTAAACTGATGCAATTTGGGTTTTTTTCTGCATTCTTCCTGCCCCCCCCCCGCACCCCTAATAGTGAAATCACTATCTCACAGTTCTCCCTTTTTATCCAAGCCAAATATTGAGTATATAAGATCGTAGGCAAGCACTGAAATTTTTGGACAATCAGGATTATGCAATGGTGGAAAATGAGAAGAAAGCATTTTTTAAAGAATGAAGGGCATTCAGTTTCAATAAGCAGGAAAATTCCACAAGTTTAATTCCTGTAATGGATGGCAGTGACATTCACTCTGCTTTCTGGGATATTATTCCATAAAGGAATGCAACACAAACCAGTAGTTAAACTAGGACAGATGTTGCTGGAAATATTTAGAAGATGTTTACTTTATATGATTAGTGATCAAATATGCAACGTTCTTGGGTATGTCAGCCTCATGACTTCCCACAAGACATAATATTTTCCTTGTTGGAAAAAGAAAATAACCAAGTGGTAGGCAGCTTTTAGTAACTGAGATATTTTGGATTGGTGATGTAGCTGTTTGAGCATCCATCAGCAAAGACCATCCCCCAGCCCAACAACTTCCCTGGGCTTGCTCTACTTATTCCTTGCTTATTCCTTCCTTCCTTCAAAAATGCTTCCCCCATCTCCCAGTCACCCTCTCCCAGGCCAGCGCTGGTACTTTTCCTGGTAGCTTTCCAATGAGGAACTTCCAACCTCAACTCTCTGGAGCAAGCTGTCCCTTCCTCCCAAGGCCACCACTCACAATAACCTGATTCTTCCTGTAGTTCACTGGGTGGATATCTCTGGGCTTGACTTAAGAAGTGAAAAGGGATTTTTCTGACAAGGTTGTGAAATCAGCAAATGGAGTTTTCCTTCAAAAAGCTCACAAAAGTTTCAGCTGTTGCAGTAAAACTTCTCCAGCCTTCTCCAAGGACATGCTTATAGTCATTTAAAGAAAGTAAAGATTTGAAAGCACTGCTGTTAATATGCTCCTGTAAAATTAAAGGTGATTTAAGACTTCCTACACTCAAAGTTGCATTAATATAATCCCCTTTAGCTAATCAGGTGAGTTGTATGTAGAATGTACCCAAATCCTCTATTGTAAATGAAAGATCAAGCAGCTGCAAATAAAGGGAGGTGTGAACTCTGACTTCCTTTCTCTCAAGCCTCCCCCATTCTTCAGACCCAAAGCAGATCCTGTTGCACTGAAGCAAGAGCAGCACAAAAGTATCATAGAATTATTTAAGTTGGAAAAGACATTTAAGATCACCAAGTACAACCATTATGCCCAGCACTGCCAAGTCCCCCAGTAAAACATGTCCCCAGCTGCCACATCTACATGTCTTTTAAATACCTCAATGCTGGTGACTCAGCCACTTCCCTGGGCAGCCTGTTCCAGTGCTTAAGAATCCTTCCTGTGAAAAAATGTTTCCTAATATCCAATCTAAGCCTCACCTGGTGCAAGTTGAGGCCACTTCCTCTTCTATCACCTATTACCTGGGAGAAGAGACCAGGCCCCACCTCACTACAACCTCCTGCCACATTTTTGCTTTATTGTGAACCTTTTTGGCCAACAGATGGTGGCTGGGGAGGGAAGCTTGATTCCAGAAGAGTTGAAGCTCTGTGCTGGGGTGGAAAGGCAGAAATATCAGGGAGAGCTCTGTATACCAGCCAAACAGCAAGCATGCCTCAGGCTCCTACTTCTTAAATGCTCATCTGCTAAATACACCGCTTTTATATAATTTACGGAATGTTACCCTGCTCTGAGGCCTTTTCTATATATGTTTACCATAGTATGGTCATAAACAATTTTTGTCATCAGCCTGAGGGCACAGAAATTCATACAGCTTTTACACCGCTGCAATCCCATTGACTTCAGGGGAATTACTTGCCATTACAGCAAGTGAAATCAGAATGAGTAAATATGCCATTTCTCTGCTCTTCACCATTAACACTGTAATGCTCACTGGAATAGTCAGAGAAAGCTGGAGATTGACTCTTGTTTGACTCTATATCTTGCCTGACGTGCAGTTCTCTTTCTCACTGAGAACCAGAACTGCTCTGACAAAGCGGAGAAGAGCCAGTGGCAGAATAATGATGAACTATCTATTTTTACTATCAATTTGGAAATATTTTTTTTCATTTTCTCTATCTCTTTCTGTTGGGAATCAAAGCATTCAAGTCATTCATTCTCCCTGAGAGGCCTTTCATCCTCATTTTATAGCTGGGAAAACCCTGAGACACAGAGAGCTTAAATAATTTGTCCTTGACCATGGATGTGGTGGAGACAGAAATAGTTCCGTGTTCCGTATTGTCACTTGAATACATTTAACCACTAGGCCATCCTTCTTCATTACACCTTAGTGTTTAATTTAGACACAAACATAAGGAAACAAAACAAGAGCAGTTCCGTTTCGGATCCACCACAGGTCAGGCACACCAAGCTGCCAAACCGCATCCAGGCATCACATGGTTGCTCTAGGAAAGGTTAGCAGTTGCCTCCCTATGCAGAGGTCATTTGCAATTGCACACAATGAAGATACTCCCTGGATGGGCTGTGAGTTATTCTGGAAGAGGAAGAGAAAGGATCTGTCAAAGCCAGACATGTTCTGAAGACACAGACTCATAAACAGACCCAGGAACCACCAAGCCAAGCATGTCCTAAGTGGATCTCAAGTCACAAATGCCATGGGGAGCCCCCAGTGGGTCTATCTGGCCTTCTGTTTCTCTCCATGTCTATTAATAGACTAGCCCATCCCAAATTTTTAATGCAGAAGTTACTAATGGCAGTCTTTCCCTTCCCAATGCTAATGAATTTTTTCCTGGTATTTTCCTTTAAGACAAAAAGAAATAATGAATTTCTCAATAATTAACATCTCACAGATCTTTGTAATGAAGAGGTCATGTACTTTCTCAGCAGCTTCTCTCTCCACAGATGTAAGCAAGGTTAGTGATAGGGTTTGAGCTATATCTGTTGAAGAGAGCAGCAGCAAAACGGCTCAGAGATGAAGGCTTCAGAGATGAAGGTGGCAGTGCCAGCTCATGTCTCACTGTACACAGTGCTGTGTGCAAAGGAGAAGTCAGTTTTCCCACCTCCACACTGTCAGCTGGGCACTCGTTCAAAGCTTGAAGGTTTTCTGTTCAAGACCTAGAATATATTTGTATTTTAAGCACTGAACTATCAAAATTATTTTCTTGCCTGTGCCCTCTGCTGATACATTCTCAGCAATGAACATACCTTCCGGTTTTGTCTAAAGTAAACAGATTTCATCTACCCTCCTCACTCCCCTCCTCCAAGTTAGAAATGTCAGGAATTACAATTGCTGGTGCTGTGCTTGCTGCAGGACTACCAAGAATTTGGGCTTTGGTACAAGCAGAAATTTCACCTGCTGTTTTCTCAGCCTTCAGCTGAGGGAAAGAGGATGTTGTGTCTCTCATGAAGGGGTTTTGCAAGGAACCCACATAACCTGTTCTCAGCCACTGCTGGTTTGTTGTCTGAGTTAAAATTGCAAGCAAATGAGTAGGGATTTACTTGGCTTGATTAAGTGCTTCTACTTTAAAAAAAAAAATCATGAAAACACTGCAGCTCAAGTTTTTCTCATTTCTCCTGTCACTAACTCATGACTTACAGGCTGCCCCATAGTAAAACCATAGAAGTTGAGATTTAATATTTGCAGCAACTGATTTGCACAGGCTACAACAAATGTGTTTGCAGATTCGCAGAAGAGAATAGAGTCAAAACCAGGCCAGTCCCTTTGTTCCCACTGTAGTTTTCGCTGTTGCAAAAGGCAGTTCAATTTTGTATAATCACAACAGCAAGCAGCTATAACAGAATACATTAAAAACACATTTGTTCAATAAAAGAATGTCATTTCACAAAAGGTCATGCTTTCAGTTTTGAGGAGACTGCTAGTCATTTGCTTAAATGCCAATATATCATATCACAAACCTTTGACTTCTCTATTCCCTAGCTGCCTTGGCTACAAAAATGAGGCAAACAGTATTTACCTACCTTCTCAGATGCTGAAATATTTGGCTATAAATTAAAAATAAATAATACTGAATATTTAAAATGAGGCACATGTGAAATAAGACTTAAAGTCGCATAAAATGGACAACATATGGGAAATGCACTGTTAAGAGTCTCCTTGGGAACAACAATAATCTTTGTAATGATGAGTTTTAGCAGTTTACCTAATTGTGCACGACATTCCACGGTATTTACTTGGAAGCCAGCTAGTTCATACTAAACTTTATATACTTGAAGACAACCCATCATTTCAGGGAGTTTCTCCTCTCCACCTCAATGACTGCAGCCACTACAGCCTGTTTTCAATGACAGAGGGAAGAACACAACCACAGATCTACACCATTTCTGCATTATATCACCCATAGCTCTAAAGAGCTATTCCCCATCATTTTTGCCTGCATCCTGTAAAGATTCCAACATATCTGAAAGGTGACTTTTATACTAGAAGAAAATTTGCTTTTAGCCCAGGGGTAAATTTATTGCATCATTTAATCCGCAACCTCCTCTTGAATACAGGAACCTACTTTTTTCTCCATTTGTCTCTTGGGCACTTAGTTAATGAAGGGGAAGAATTTTGCTGATTGTACTGGCTGAATTTTTTGTCTTTTTAAAATGTTGTCCAAGCAAAAAGATGAATTCTCATCAGTCCAGGTAGATGGGGAGAAATATAGTACTGCCTGTGATATTAATTCTTCTCTTTTTTTGTCCTGCATGATATTTAAAAGAAGGCAGGTTTCTGTATGTCAATATTACTAGTCAGCAGCACCTGTAATTATGATTACTTGTTTTGCAATGTAATAAAAAATCCTTACTGTAACAGCATTAAAAGACAATCAGATCTGAGTGCTGGGCAGAGCACAAGAGGAGTGCAAATAACACAGAGTTGACAACCTAGAAATTCTGGTCCCCTTACAGAGTAACTGCTGTGTAGATACAAAATCTTCATCCTATCAGTTACACACTGGCTTTTTTTTTTTTTTTCTTACGAACATCTTAAACATCAATTATCCATGCAAATTGGGAAAAAATCGTAATAGATGCTCTCTTTCTCAAGGCAAGTTTTGAGAGAAAAGTAGTGCTCTAAATGGCAAAATATTCAAACAAAAGCACTGATTATATATCTGTTATTGATATGAGCTTTTAAAAGGCATATGATACATCCAGATTGGTTCAGTAAGAAAACAGGTTTAGAGTTGGATGGTAGCTGAGATTTTTCTGTTGTTTTTACGGCTAAGGATAGCCAGATGGATAAGGATTTTATTATAGGTATTGGCAACTTAATGCTGCTGAAAGCCTGACACATGATGCATTGACTCGAAGTTGGAACATTAGATTTTCATCAACATTAAATTCAAGCAAATTTTTTGTGAAACTGCAGCCTGGATCCTACCTACCTCAAACGAAGAAAACCCACAAACATTGATAATTACTCTTTTCAAAGCGACAGAGATGAGCAAAGAGCATTCTTCCCAAGAAAAGAGCCAGAATTCTTGAAAACTCTGCTTGCAAATGCAGATACTAACTCTGCTCCCCTGCACACCCTGTCACAGGCAGGTCACAGAGCACACTGCCCTCTTCACATCCAGCAGCCTGCAAAACAAGGTTTTACTGCAGGTTTTCTGCTGCCTTCCTTCTCCAGACCAGGAAGAAGCACTCCAGTAATCCCCAAACCTTGCACTGTAGAGGAACCTCTAACATATATGGGATTTGTCCAAGCATGCATTCATCACTTAAATCCCCAATTTCCTAGCTCAGGTATGAAAATATTGTTGGCTTGGAATACATGAACCAAAGAGATAGTGTTGGACATGAAAAGTCTCCAAAGAAGTCCCCCATGGGTGACATTTACCTGTGTTTCTTCATTTGTAGCAAAGACAAAGGGAGTCATTTATGTTCCTGAAAGACCTTGTATCAGCAGTTTCCCTTCTGAGATGCTAAATGGAAACAGGTAACTAATCTCTTTGTGGCCTTCCAGAAACTTTATAAGCATGGGCAGGTACCTGCCTGGGAAAGCTGGCCATGTAATTTTAGATATGCCCAGATGAACACGAGCTAAAAAAAAAGAGTAGGGTTAGCAAAGAAAGAATTCTGGTCAGTAAGAGAACAGTGTAACTTGATCGGTGCACTTTGCACAGCATCACATCATTGTTAACACAAAGGATAAAAAACTTTAGCATTAATATCACTCAACCCGCAGTGATGAAACATCTCCCTGGGGTTTCTCCTCTCATCAGAGCATGAATTCTTCCTAAATTTGGCCCCTCTCTCTTAGCCAGTCTCACATCAGCCCTTCTCCAGTAACACATTTCAACTTCTGACATCACTGTGGCACCAAGCACATTTGTCACAGGGTAAGACAGCAAAAATACAGCCTGTTAGCCAAGGGAGCTTATGGAACAGCCAAATTTCTGGCTGCAGGTTAAGCTTTTCTGCAGGTTAAGCTTTTTTTTTCATTTCAGTGATCACATTTTTCAGCTGCAAAGAGTTTATTTAAAAAAAAAAAAAAAAGAAGTTATTCACTTATCCTTGGTTATACTTGCATGTCAGAACACCTAAAAATTGATTTTTGAATCACACATAATTCCTTCCAACTCTTCTTTGGTTTTCTAAAGGGCCTGAGTTTTTTGATTGTAAATTTTACTCACCAGTATCTTAACTCTCTTGTGAAATGTACAGAAATTGCAGAAAGTTTGATACAGGAAGGCACATATTTAACCTCAGCAAGCCCAGCCCCTGGGAATAACACCGTTTTGTACCACAGCACAGGCAGTCTTGTGAAAGAGAAACGAATCAGCCACATGCTCTGCCCTGCAGCCTGACAGAGGCTGCACTGAACCCCTGGCTGAGGGGCCAGTTTTCACCTTACTATACCTTTGGGGAAGAGAAATTACTCTGGTTGAGGAATTTTGCAGAGTGCTCAGAGGTTTCACAGTCCCTGGCCAGACAGAGATGGTGAAAGAGCCTAGACCTGTCACGTTAAAGGAGTAAATCATTGCTGTGCCTGGCAGCCAGCACCCCTGGTCTGCGCTGGGCTGCCTTTCCCTGCACCGAGCGAGAGCAGCGCTGCCCACGGAAGAGCGGGGGATTTGTCTGGGGGGACACAAAGCTGCACCTACTGCTGGCAGCCCAGCTGCTGCATCTGAGACAGGAAGGCCAAGCCTAAGCCTAGAGCTCTGCTGCAGCCCTGCAGATACCAGCACGGCTCATGGGGAAAACCATATCCTACCTGACACAGAGGCTGGGGCTCCTCGGAAGAGCTGGTCTAGAAGAGTCCCATCTTTCCATTTCAGAGTTCAAGTTCCACTCATGACCTCAAGTGAGAAATGCACAGAGAATTAGTCTTAAAGTTCTACTTAAATCTACTCAAATTTGACCAGGTAGAAGTCAGCTGCTCAGCAAAACAGACTTCTGCCAGGTTCTTTAGGCCATTTCTGAGGACAGCACAGTGTCAGACCTATGGCCAAAAATGCTTTTAATTCAAAGTTTTAGTGTTTCGAAGTTCATCTGTGTAGCTGGTCACATCTACAGGTAATTTAAAATTGAATTTTTACTGTACCAGAAAGCATTGGGTGCCAGCAGAAGTGAAACAGAGGGCAGCTCTATTTTTTTCTGATGGTTAAAAAGCACGGTTTTAATAGCTTCCAGTTCCCTTGGGCAAAGGAAGCTAGCTGCAAAGTAAATCACAGAAACTAATGATTTGCTACAAACTGAAATAATACACTGCAAAAGGTATAAACAGTCACAAGCCCTCAACTGGAGAAACATGTGACCAAAATAACTGAGAACAAATCACACTGAAGTAAAAGTCTGAAGAACAAGTTTGAGGTTGATATAGTTAATATAATTTTTTTCTAAATCAACGAGATGACCAAGTACCAGTGGAACTCCAATGTGCCAAACACAGCACAGCTCAAGTGGTTACTACTACTTTAGGGCTCCCTACCGATTTTATTCTAATAGGATGGCTACTGTGAAATCTCAATCTCATGAGAACAAAAAAAAGCTTTGAAAGAGTAACACAGCATTTTCTTACTCTCTGTTGATGGCATGCAGCCACTTTTCCATGCACAAGACAGGAGTTTAAAAAGACATGTGGACTCTTGTCTTCTACCCAGTCATGATCATTGAGGTCTGATTTAAGACATCTGAAGTCCTGGACGTACTCTCAGCTATTAAGGCATGATTTGACCTTGATTTTCAAGCAGTCATTACTCTAAGCTTTTGCATTCTTCTTTGAATTGTTCCACCTCTTTATAGATTTTTCCAGCTGACCCTTTTGATCTTATTTGAAGAAGCTGTGTGGGGGCAGTTCATTGCATGAAGGAATACTAGGCTTGAAGAGCAACAGCTGTAGCTCCAGCAGAAGTTAGAAAAACTTCTATATGGCAGTGTTTTCCTTTTAATTCCTATGGAACTGCCTTCTGAGTGCAAAATATGCTTAGCAGTTCATCTTAATTCTCTGATGACTTTGCCTTTCCCCAGGCAGCAGGACAGCGATTTTGCAGCTGCTGCTACTGCACCTCATTTATCAGCAGCTTCCCTTGCCGGTGCTCGGAGCACTGACAATTGTGCTCATAATTCACATAGAACAGGGACTCCACTCTGGAAGGAAACAAGAGCTACACAATGCCCTTCTGCAGCTTTCCCAGCTGTGGGAGATACTTGGAGGAAGTGTTTCATGCTCCTGCTGATGCCCACTGCCAGCCCCACGTCCCTGACAGTGCTTTGTAATGGCCAGGGAGCAAAGTAAAAATAATGGAAACAGAATGAATAAATTCTGCAATTTTCCGGGAGTTACTCCTCTTCTTAGCATGGAATTAAGGCTAGAAATAATGACAGCTACCCTCACAGGGGGCTTCCGTGGTGAGGAAGGGGGAAATTAGGATATATTTCAATAGGTTACCTTAGACTGTCTCTGGCAGAGTAACAGTCAGATCCGATAGGAAATACATGAACAGCAATAGGGTTTGCAAAGCTGAGCTATTTGATGCCAATCTAGAGCTAGGCAAGCAATCTGAAACCAGCTTTTTCACTAGCTGCAGCTGGGGAAAAGGAGAATTGGATTGGCACTGGTCCCACAAAACACACTTTTCGGTATTGCAGCCAGCTGTAGCTCTGGTACTTCCCCAGCCCTTCAGGGGGCAGTTTTCATGTTACAGCTATGCTGAGGTAGTGGGGAGGCGATGCTGGACGGGGGAGTCGTGCTTCTCCTCATCCTTAACACCTGGCTATGGATTCTCAAGGCATCACAGTAGCAGCTCTCATCTGACCCCTACTGCAAGCAGGTGGGTAAGGGCACATTTCCACCAGCACACACAAGGGATCAGTGGCAGACTGGCTTAACTAAGGTGAAACTCACTGCCCCAGATTCCCATCTCATCACTCCTTTAAGCAGACTCCAGTGAAAGGAGTTGTCCTCTTCCCTTGCACTGGCAGGAGCACCCGCAAGGAGTGATAGCTGAGAGATCCAACCTCATCCTCATCAAGAGCACAAAGATCAAAATACTGATTATTGGTTGGATGAGGCTCTGAGCTACCTGATCTAGCTGAAGATGTCTCTGCTCATTGCAGGGAGAGGTTAAACTAGATTTTTACAGGCCCTCCCAACTATTCCAGGATTCTATAAATACTATTCCTATAGCAGGTGCCCAGCCTTCTCTTTCTCTTGCTGTCAAACCTTGCATTTCTTCCCCTTGACATGTGGGAAAAATTCAGGCTCCAACTGGGCTTTGCATTTGCTGTCCTTCAGAAACTGGTGGTGCCTCTCAGGCACTCACTTTTCCAAGAGCCATTACTTAATCTCAAGCAGCAGGAGGAAATCATTTAACGGCCTTTGTTTTGAGACAGTTTGCACACTTGTCTAATTATCCAAAAGGCACCTTATCCCCAAGGAGATTCACCATCTCCAGCTACGCAGCAGCTGGCCAAAATCAGCCAGCTCCCCAACAGCGACAGCCAGGATTGCCATGGCAATTTATCCCCTTAGGGAATGACAGTCACATCTTGTCTGGTCATGGTTGCTTTTCATCTTTGGATTCCCACCACATGGATTAAAATAAGCAGCACCAAGACTGAATCAGGAACTCAGACACTGGTACGAAGTGAAATGGCATTTATAGCCCATGTTTTTACTTTTTTGCTTATTCTTATATTTCCTCCTACCCCTGTCCTTTCACATAGTTTAAATCCATAACACTGGCTACAGCATTTCAGCCCATATGCATAATTCCAAGAAAAAACGCATTATATCACTCTTCTCTATATTAACAGATATAAACATGCTGCATTGTCACAGCACAGCATCATTACAGATACCTGCATGCCAATGTGTAAAAACTAGCTGTTTCTGTGAAGCACCAAGTTAACATCTTGTATGTTCCACACACTTGCCTGTAACACCTTCCCACTGCCTCAAACAAGAAAGTCACTCAGAGACTTTGATCTTTCACTTCTGCCTTTATTTTTCTGAAAACTAGCACTTCTCTCGGGTGGTTACTGACTGCTGCTATGTCTCCCTAAGTGTTGTTCAGCTGCTTGTCATGAGTTACTTTTGCCCACATAAGTCATGCATCTAAAGCAAAAAATAAAGATGCATAACAGCAAAGAAGCAGGTGTTCAGAAAACCAAAATACGTTTATTTGGCAGCATCCACGTGGCAGATACTTTAGCTAAACTAGCCTTATAGGCACAATTCTAATTGTACACAGTATATAAGAATAAGCACACATTTTCTCTTTTATTTCTTTCACAAAAGATGTGTCTGAATGCCAAACACTGACTCTTTGAAGCAATTGCCAGGAAGGGAAAAGGGAGGTGTATGCCTCCCCCCAGCCCAGCTTGGCCTGTTCAATGATGAAGTCATTATTTGAGGACTCAGAAGATCAGATACTAACCTTTGACGCAGTATCCCTGCATACCTTTGGCCAATTGCCTCATCCTCTGTAATGAGCAGTGGCGATTACCAGAATGCTGAGAAAACAAGCAGGAGCTGATTTTATGATGAGCCACAGACACAGGGTGAAAATTCCCGACCTGCCACCAGTCAAGCTTAGTCAAGAATTAGGAATGGTTCATCAGCGTGGTTAACCCAGCATGGTACTGAAATTAAGATGTGTTACAGAGTGAGGAAGAACAGGTTTAGCAAATTGAGACGATCTCAGTACTGCTCCAAAGTGCTCTGCTGCACTGACAAGCTGAGCTATCAGGATACTCTGTGCCATACATCATCACAGAGTACGTAAAATTGCATTAAACTTGAGCAAGTCCACCACGCTGTAAAGTTCACAGTCATATTTCAGGCTCAGCCACAATGCAACCCAGCTCTGCGTCACAGCTCTGAGAAGGCAGCAGTGTGCACTTTGGCAGCCAACCATCATCAAACTATTGGAATTGTCACGTGGCAAAGGGCAGGCTGGTGCTGCAGTGACTTCACCCCAGACCATTAATATCTTTGTTCTTTTTAGCACAGTCCCCAATTGTTAAGAAAAGAATGGCACTTAGGAACACTCGGCAGCATGCAGTGAGACGACCTGCAGGTGCGGATTGCTGCTTAGGTTCAGTGGGACAGCGATTCCTAGGGATCCCTGCTTCAAAAGCTGTGCCTCCTGGGTGGGACCATTCAGCTCTTAGCTCTCCAACTAGACCACGATCTGAAATCTCAGCACTAATCTCAAAGCCCATACCAGCTTTTTTCAGGGCTGTCAGAGCAGTTGCTGGCCACAAAAATAGACATACCAGAAAAGTTTTGTATATTCAGAAGAAAAGAGAGAACACTAATTTGAAGGAAAGCACGGCAGGGTGGAGGAAAGCCAGCTTCCCTGTAAAGTTTAGTATGATCCCAGAGATGAGCTAGTTAGATTAGGTCCTTTGCAGAAACACAGTCTAAACACCACAAGGCTCAGGACAGGAAGCCTTGTAAAGACAAGAGCATTCTCTAATTACCAGCTTTGCCTATAAATCAAGAGCATCGGCACTTGCACCTGGGAAGCCACCAGAGCTTATTTAATTCAAACATATAATAACACACAGCTACTCCTGCAGCCACTCCCAGGAGCCAGCAAATTACCTGCAAGTCTCAGAATTTATTTAGCAACATGACAAATGGGCTTTGCAGCTTTTGCTTGTGGTGTTTACCCACTCCTGAGCAACAGGAGAGACTACTGCATTCTTGTGGGAAGAAAATGGCACACAGAAAACCAGAGGCAGCCATCTATCTTTGGCTCAGTCTAACACAAATGCTTTAAATGCCAGAGGCCTGACAAACTCACCTGGAACGCTGGTGGTTACGTCCTCAGCTGTGCTGGCACAGCTCAGTCCATCACTGGCTTCAGCAATGGCAGCAGGTCGGCATCCAGAGCACCCTGCTCAACAAGCCTTGGGATGTAGTCACTCTTTCCATGACAGGGACATCAAACTGTGACAGGAGACTGCCAGAAGTGTAATTGCAGTAAACAGGGCAAAGGAAAAAGTTTAGCTTTCTCTCAGTGCTAATTCCATTTTTGTTTTAACCCCCAGCAGGCAGCCTGCTCCCAATATTCCAGACCAACAAGACCACAATGCAGGACCAGGCTTTCTTCACCCATACGGTGAATGCGCTGTAATGATGCAAGCACCCCAGGAGCCTCTGCTCCCCAAATCAAAAGTTAAGGCATAATTTCTCTATTAGAAACGAACTTTTACAGAATTGAAGCACTTGCACTATGGTTGTGGTGCCCCTACATGAGTCAGTCCCTTAAAGAGGGCAGGAGGAGCTGATGGGATGGTTTGGAAATGTGATTTTTAATTTCACATTGCTTATTGAGCAGCTGTGTTTCAAGATCAAATAAGTTGCATGTTGTACAGAATCACAACTAGTTCAACAAAATACATTCCCCTATATTTTTCAAAGCTAAAGGGAACAATTTTAGGAGATTTGTCCATTTTGAGGCTAACAGGGCTTGCGCAGATCTTAAAAAGAAAAAAAAAAAGTGATTGTAATACTGTAGAAAATGAAAAATTAAAACATCTATGTGACACACAGAAGACAAAACTCCCCAGGCTCATTTTGCCTAGGGAAAAAGAGATGAGGTAGCAAAATAGATCTAAAATGTTAACATTACAGACAAATTTGAAAAATTCTCTTACATGCAGGGTTGCATTCAATCCAACAGAAGGCAAAACATTTTTGTGAGCCAAAATACCCCAGCCCTTGATGCTATGGCACCCTTATCAGAACACAGAAACCCACCCTGGGAAGATCTCAAGCAGACCTAAGTATCTCTTCATATTTCCACATCCATGAACATTTCTCTGTCCATTGGAGTTCAGAGCTTTATTCCTTGGTGAGAAACTCATTCCTCAGGAAAGTCTGCTGTCTCTCAAACAACATTTTGTCAGATCACAGTGGAATCTATCTTGTAGCTCCAAATGGAAAAAATCCAGTTTATAAGATTATATTTGAATACTTGACTGTCACTCCTAAACCCTTCAGCCATGTGTTGACCTTTAGGATTTTGAGACAAAGTGCTACTCTACTTGTACTGCTTAAACTGTTTTAGCTTTGGGATTGTGCCAGACAGACAACTGACTGCAACTATTATAAGAGTAATTTTCCGGCATGTGGATTACCAGCACGTGTCCTCTTAAGCTAATTTTACATGGGATCAGAAGCCTTACAGGTCAGTCTCGTGGTTTGTCACTTGGCTGCATGTCCTTTACAGCCAAAATCCTGTTTCATATGTTTAGTCCCGATTGATCTCTTCAAACATGTAAGTACAGAAAACCAAAGGATATGGTGCATAGATGATCAGCAGAAAGCTTTGCTATATAACTTTTTCATTTAGAGAGAAAAGTCGGGAGAAAGACTGGCATAATTTTGGCACAAGACTTAGTTACTTTGCAATATAGTTCTTGTTTACTGTGGTACCCTTGAAATATTTTTTACATACAAGAACTCCTCCATGAGATCTGTGATCCTCCTTGCCACCTACATAAGCAGGAAAACAGTTCAGTTGCTTGTTCACTATTAACATTTGTATTACTTCTAGTCACATCTTCTGAACAAATCATGGAATCTGACTTCAGAATTTGAGAATTTTTCAAATCTAGATATTATTTTCTCTGCAGCTGTCAGTTCTAAAAGCTCCTTGGCCGTCCTCTCAGCCATACCATATAAGTATTCATTAATGCAGGTCTCCACTCTTTCCCAGTGCTTGGCTATTTTATGTCTCCCAGCCTCTGCATCTCCCTCTTCCTAACCTGCCACCATCCCAAACATTTGGATTCTGAGAGACTGACTCAGTGCCCTTTAGAAAGAAATTCAACCAGCTGATATGATCAATAGCTTAACTACAATTTTAAGTAGGGAAATCAGAGCAGAGAAGTTTCATGGAGTCTTACAAGGCCTGGGTAGAAAAACAGGTTGGTGAACTGCACAAATCACCAAGACAGTCCAATGGTTCACAAGTATCAAAGAGGTCAGGAGCTAGAGCAATCTCAGTCCTTTTCTGTTCCTAGTTGAGGTGTCCCATCTCTTCCCTTGCCTCTTTGAGCCAAATTCAAATTATTAGCCCAGCAGCACTTGTTTTTTCCCTGCAAACATACTTTACCTATAAGGGACTCAAGGCACAACAGAGCAAGGCCCAGAATAAGTGGCTTGTAGATGCAGCTGGTATGTCAGGAGGAAAGACCGGACAGGTAACTGGGTTTTCTCCTCACTATCAAGTCCTTGATGCCAAAGTTCCTGGGGTTTTAGTCAGGCTAACAAGGATAGACAATCAAGCAAACAAACATTTCAGTCTACAAGAAGTGATTGCACCCTAAAAATCAGCCTAACTCAGACCTGCTCAAAGCACCACAATTACAGATCATCATCTCAGGTTTTTTTTATTTCTACATAAGGCTTATTTCCAATAAGCTTCAGAACACTAAATAAAAAGTCAGGTCATGGAATATTTGAGAGAAATCAAAGACATCTTTATTTGACACTAATTCAGATCAAACGCACTAACCATTTCATAAACCTAGTAGACATGAAGGGTCTCTCATCCTGTTCGGTTAAGCAATTTTAAAAATTGGATATATTATCTAATAGCAACACATTTTTCAGGTAGCCCAAATGCTTATGGAAAGAGGTAAGTACCAGCCACACAGGGGTGTGGAACCTCTGCAAGACCTATTCCAACAGTCAAGTGTCTTCATTTTCCATTATTTTTTGCCCATACTTTTCACACTCTAAGAGCTCTTGTCTACATGTAAGTTGGGTAAAGCTTCCAAAGATGACAATAGCGTTCAATCAGGTTCCAGATTTTGTGCAGCCTTCTCATTAGACACTTCTTGTAACAGGTACTGACTTTGCTAATGGGTTACCTAACAGTCCGTGCACTGTTAGACCTCAGTTACAACAACAGCTAGTTCAGAAGCTTTAAAAGGAAGAT
>VZTX01010031.1:1161267-1210913 GCA_013400915.1 Pardalotus punctatus
TTTTTTGGGGCAAAAGAATGTTGTATAGATTATTTCAGAGAGTACCTACTTTAATAAAAATGTTTAAATCTTCTTATCATTTGGGGTTAAAGAATTTAGATTAAATTCTACAGATTCGCAGTTCATTCCTCCCCTATGTTTAGTCTTGCCTGAAAACAGCATACATTCTTTAGATTTCAGTGTCTAAACTGCATTTATGTGGGATTTTGGGAAGACTGTGCACTCCCACCTAACCAAGAAAGTACGTATTTAAGTTTACAAAAAAACTACATAATACTGATAAAAACAACTTTGGAATATTTGAAAGTTAAGCTACATTATCAATTTTCAACACAGCTGTACATTCATATCACTTTTCATCCTATTAAAATAAAACCAGAAACATGCCCTAAAAATGTCTAAAAACCACATCTGTAAATACTTACTGCCCTGTCATGCCACACCAATTTACATAAACATCAAGATGCTACCAAAAACAAGTTAAAGACTTTGAGTCAAAAAAAAGCCCTAGAAAGTGGAATCCTGTCAACTGAGGTAGTACATTTGGTGGAGGGGGAATACGTAATTAGCTTTCATTAATCTAAAGCCTTTTAAAGGTAATAAAGCGCTTTCATCTTGAATTTTCTTCCCCCCAAAACTAAAACTGTGAGAATAAAATAGTTCAACAAGTAATTTCTGAAGAGCAGCAAAATGTTAGAGAAAGCAGCAAGAACTATAAAGTTTTAGCCTGGGCTGAAGAAAATACAAGTGCTTTTGACCATCAGCTCACGTCACCACAAAGTTAATTGATGTCTTGCCCAAAGGCAGATTTTTTTTTTTAAACAGTTGATGCAGTAAAATCAGGTATATTATTATGGTATCAATCTTGAAATCACATTTGCTGACGTCTGTCCTCTTTAGTAAACTCTGTGATAGTAAATGCACATCTTTCTGTTAGCATGTATTTCTTCAAAGAGCTGTCAGAGTCTGTTCAGAGAAAAACCCGGCTTATATTTTAAAAGAAACTGGACTGACTTTTAATGATCTCAGCTACTATTTAAGAGTGACATGAAATAAAGTACATGAGGATTTCTATATACACTCAAAGAAGCAGTTTCATAGTCTTACACATGCACACACACACATTCTGCATCAAAAGGGTAGTTTAGGAATATGCAACTTGCTTACGGTTCTTTGTCTTAACCTTGTGAAATAGAAAGTGGCATCTGCTAAAAGCCATATGCAGAGGTAAGTTTACTTTCCAGCAGAAAGGATTCACAGACCAAAGATATGAAAAGTTTGCTTAACTATAAGCAGGGGGAGAAAACCTGAACCATAGAAGGATTTCAGCCTTTTTAGGCAGAATACTAGGCAGAAGAAAGAAAATGCAATAAAAGAAACATTTGGAATGTCAGGTCAGAAAACCAGCATAGAAGGGACAGCTTTAGAAATGTTGTATTAGAATATTAAGTATCCCTCCACATGGAAACAACCTCTTTTCACAGTAGGCCAGTCTACCTATTTCCCTCAAAAAGCAACACAAGGTTAATCAAGAACCCCCATCACATTTAAACAATTCACAATAAGCACATTTCATTATTTCAAATCATTGAAAGTTTACTGTAGAAAAGTCCAAACATCAAGGTAGTAGGAAATAAAAACACTTAATAAAAGTGTGTCCCTTCAGTGTTAAAAATCTGTAACCACCAACAAGGAGAACTCACAACTGATGACCAGGAGCTTCTTAATTAGAATTCACTATTTTCAAGCAATTGTGTTGCCAGAAATTTGCTTGCAAGATGACAATTTCAGACACCACATTCACAGTGGCTCACAACAGAACAGTCTAACATTGAATTTTCCATTTAAGAATGTTTTGATCCTTTGTACTCTCTTCAGTCTGGTCCATAGTTTCATATCCAGCTTAACAGTGCTTTACGCAAAAAAAGTATTTTTTACATTCATTTTAATCAACCACGTGAAAACAGTGAAGTACAAAATTTTATTTTGCTTTCTAGAAACACCAAAGGCCAGTATCAACTAGTGGAGAAGTAGTTTCTGGTGTCAGAGTAGTTAACCTATTAAGGAAAGGCACCTGGATGATAGTTCAAGATTTCTGTAGAATCAAAAAGGGTAATTGCAAACATTCAGAGTAATATCAAATACTGGGGTTTGCCCCCCATATTTCATTTTACTTCAAACAATGTTCATCTTTTATTCCTAATCAGAGTGACAACTCGTAGCTGGAAAAAAACAATACTTTTGACAAAAGGTTTGGTGGGGGTTGTTTGTTGCCTTGTATTCCCCAATACGATTGTCTTCAATTTGTGCCAATTGTTTGGTGTATGTGCACACGGACATGTGCTCACAGCACTGGCATTGTTCAGAAGTTTTTCAAATTCATACTCCTTGGAGATAGAAATACTTGATGACACCAAGACAAATTGAGTTCCCAGGACTATAGTCATACAGCAAATCAACAGTTACTGAAGTTGCATTGGCAACAAATGTAAACGTGTAGCAGAAGTTCCATAAGGCTTTCCCACAAAATCCCTCTCTTGGAAGTCCATTCCATTCCACTTGTAGCCATGGGCTCATTTGAATGCCTCCTCATTATAACAGAAACAGGCACAGCTCTCAACCTCTTGTCCTTAAAGGGAAAAGTCACATCAACCTCATGCACACCTCCATTCCCACACGCCATTTGGCTGCTGAATCCAGGTTCCTTGTTCTAAGCCCATCACTTCCACTATACAAAATCACGCGTATGCTCTGCAAGAAAATCATGTCCCACCTAATACACTTGTGTATAGGAATGCTATATACAGAGTTTACAGCTCCTCCTCCTCCCCAGCAAAGAAACATACAGCACACCACACTCACAAGCATAGTATTACAAAATCCATTCTAACCCACTTGTTCTTTTAACTGGTACTTCATGGTTTTGAGCAGCGTTTTGGATGGCAGCACCTGGTCTGCCACATAGTGTTAACTTTTATCCTTTGAATAAAAATAAAATACAAGGATGCAGTCTCTTGATTTAAGTCAGAAGTGAGATTGTAAGAAAAACCTGAATGCCTTTTGTGTTAATGTAAACTGAAGTCCTCCGATAAAACATCCGGTTGAAATCAGAATCGGAAGGTGGTAGAATGTACAGTCATCACCTGCTTTCATCAGTGCTCCCCTTTACCAGTGTTTGGCACCTCTGTTCTTCATTCAACATTCCCATTTTCATAATTTTACTTTAAGGGAATGACTATCCTGAGAATTTAACTTATAAGAGTATTTGAGCGACATATGGGGAATGAGTACTTGCTATAGCAGCCAACAAAGGCAAGTCATTGGATTCAATCCTAGAAATTAAAAAAGAGACAGACTTTAAAATAACATACAGTCACTTTTGCAAGAGAAACACAAGATGATACTTTTAATCCACTTTAAAGAAACTGGAAGTGTCTTGCTATTACTAAAATCATAATTAAATTATTATTTTTTGTCAATACTCATATAATACCAAAAAACGTAGGTAAATAATGCTTAAATCAAGAAGTATGCTAGTGCTTAAGTCAAAAGATAGCAGTCTTACATTCTGTGCTATATAATCTTCTGTGGTTTAAAGAAAAGATCTTTTATTTATTTGTTAAACCATAAGACTTAGCTTGTAGTCTTACTGGTGTGTAGGCACCAATAAGCCCAGTTTAACAAAGTACCAAATATCAGTTTATGGAAGATTATGCATTTCAGGTTTTGAATATGACTCAGAGGTTCACTATAAAGTAGCATCTTCTTGAAAAAAATTACTAAAAGCTGGAATTATTATGCAATAACAGTTCAAGGAATGTCTCTCAAATGCAATGGTCCGTTTCCAACCATTTCCAAATGTGAAGCTGATCAGAGGCCAACATGTGTGTATATATTTATATACATTTAACACATATACACACAGAGAAAAAAGTGCTTATTTCAGGGTTTCACTATTTACAGCTACATTTCTGAGTATGAAATCTTCAACAGTATGGAAAAAGATAAATTAGGTTTAATCTACATACTAAAAAACATCTTGGGAAAGTGTATTACTACTTCTTCCCCCCTTTCTGCTGTATCCCTAAGGATTATATGCCAATCAAATACCATTATTAGAAGACAGCTGCTGAACAAGATACCTGTTTAGTTTTCTACACCTGCTTTTTGAGATCCTCTCTTCTCTCAAGATACAAATGCACCACCTAACCTTCCATAAATTCTGAAGTATTTTTTGGGATGAAGTTTTCATTAGGGAGATCACAACAGAAGTGAGTATCTATGAATGCATAGGTAACTTCCTAATGACCAAAACCCAAACTCGCTTTATTCTGAAGATTTAAGAAAGACAAGTATTTTGTTATTGCTGTATAAACATCTCCTCCTGATTTCCAGATAGCTCAGTAGTACTCATTTTTGCACCTTATTAGGCACATGAAAAAACCAGTGTTAAATATGAAGCAAATCCTTATAAGAACAAGTTGTCAACACTCAGATGAAAAGGAAAAATAAGTGCCCCAGCTTTTGCCATTGCTTAAGACTGATACCTGCAATACTCACCCCAATACAATTCCTAGTTCTTTTACATGCACTCTTGTATGTCCTCGCAGATATTCTGAAAGCATTTTGCTTTTGAGATACATCTCTTGCAGTCTATCCTCAAGATGCATTATGCACTGTAAACACAGACCAAAAACCTCAGAACAGCTTTTCCAATCACATGCAAATATTACAGAAATATAAGCATATCACTTTACCTTGTATCTTAGAAGATAAACTAAACCTCAACTCCAAAATCTAGAAGATGCAATTGGATTTATTACAACTGTGCTATAAACATTAACAAGTTACATTACCCAACAAAGAGGAAACCCCTCATTGAACAGGGGCTTTCCAGCTCTCTTGGGCATCAAGTTTGTTGCACAAACTGCATCTCTATTTCCACTCAAGCAAGTCACTGTGTTTCTGCCCACTTAAACAGTTTTAATGAGGTTCAAAACCCCTCAAGACATCTTACTAAGAATCAAGCCAGAATTCTTGGATCAAGATGTCTTTGTTATAAGTCAGTACTATTTTTCTGAAAGACTCTGTTTAGACAACCATTTCTAAAATTATCATTATAGCTCTAAGGCTCTAGTGCCACTCAAGGAACTAAGGCTCAAGACATGGAAGACACCAGTACCTTATTCATCATAGAATTATAGCTCTTTTGCTGACTGTTTTTCTGTAGCAACTAAGTTACATTTAGTTCTTTGCCATGTTAGGCATTTGTTTTCATAATTCCTTAAAATTGCTTAAACATTTGATGCTGATTGCCAAGAGGTAATAGTTCAAGCTGAAACATCAATTTAATCCTTCCACTTTTCTTCTGGCAGTGGAATGCTAGAAATGCATATTATTTTTAAATATAGTCATTTCTCATATACCAACTACAAGAGAGCAGATGAACCTTGACTTAAAGGAGAGAGGGGTTTTCTGGCAAGACAAGGTCAGTAGGCAGCATGCCTTCACAAGCTGAGTAGGTAGGAAGTCTTATCAGGTATTTTGTTCTAGGAAAAAGGTACATTCAATTTGATATGTTCTTTCTTTTCACAGGGATGACCACTTCAAAAAAGTTAAATTAGTTCAGCTCTCTGAAATCAGGAGATGAAAGCAGGAAGCACATGCAGAACCTCACATTATCAAACATATAATCATCCAGCAGGCACAGACAACAATTAGAAAGAGTAGCAGCAAATAGCTTCAGGCCATTGTCCCATGTACTGTGAGTTGAATGAAACCCCTAAGTATTAGTAGTGAGATCTGGTGAAACCAGTTTTGTTAATTAAAAACTAATAAGCAAAAAATATACTCAGGCTTGTAGGTAGCCTAATATGTATTTTTCTGATCATCTGGAGCAAGATGAAGGTGTTTAACTATTTTTTCAATGAGCTAATATCAAGTCTTAATCATGGAAGATAAAGAGGCTTTTTAAAAAACATGCTATATGGTAGTAGAGTAAAATCACTGCCACCAATGGAGGAAAGGCAGAAGCTTTTTGATGATAGTTGTATCAATTTGCTTCAAGCAAATTTTCACTCAAGTCATTATAACTGTAACACTTCTGATTCTAGCCAAAAGGGAAGCACTCTTATCTTTTTCATTACAGGTAACCCTTATACAAAAAGCCTATGAGCATTTCCTTGATGGTTCAGGGGGACACGAAGCTGATTCACAAAGTAGCAGTTCACCATGCTTCAATTCCAGTATTTGTGTTAAGGATTATGGATATTTTTTAATAGGTATGATAAGGGAGCAAGTAAGGAACAATCACACATTATTTTAAAAGATGGACTGTTTACATCATATTAGCTATTTCTTCTGAATATCAGCAAAGAGTCAAAAGACATTTCTCCCCTCAAGCCTGGTACATGAATCCTTTTGTTCAGTGCCACAAGTAATTTCTTTTTTTTTTTTTGTATTAGCTTCCTCTGCAGTTTTTCTCATTGACCAAATGGAAAAAAGTCAAATAACTTCTAAAAATAGAAGAGTAGCTTAAAATGAGTTTAAAGGCACAGGTAAAACTTTCGACACATTGCTGAAATGCAGCAGCTGCAATTGGCACTTTCCTCTCACCAGGGCATACTGCAAAGCTCTCTGCAGCACAATTACCAATCTGAAGTACCACAACAAAGATATCACCATCTGCCTTTCATCTGGCCTCAAGCTGGGTTTTGTTTTTTGTTAGTACCACAAAACCCCAAAAATACTTATTCATCTGAATAGTAATTGTATGTAAAGAGATATGCACTCCTAAAGCAAACTTCAAAAATACTGCATTGTGGTCGCCTCTGACTGATATTAGTACATCAGTACATATGTTTTATCCAAATTTAAATCAACAGAAATACTCCTATTAGAAGGACACACTTCTCCTAGTGTTTAGGAACAGTTAACTTCCATGCACTGGTGCTGTTTTAACAGAGCTGCAAAATCCACTAACAGAAGGATTAAAGTTTCTCTAACATGGATTATGAAAAATTTAAAAACCACTAGCACTGTCACAGCTCCTTTTTGTAAGAAAAAAGAAATAAAAAACCCTGAAAATCAATCTGCCTCCAGATCCCTCCCAAGCCACATAAATCATATAGAAACTTCATGCACAAATCCTAAGGTAACACTGGAAAGAACACTTCAGTTGCAAAATCAACTATTCAGGTTAAAAATGCCAGAATTTAAGGTGTGATTTTGCTAGTGTTAGGATACAATTTCAACCACAGATGTGTATTTTTTTGATGCCCCGAAGAATCCAGAGAAAACACTCATAAATGTACCCACATATTTTGCCTAGCACTTGACTTGAAGAACTTAGTGTAATCAATACCACCAATTTAATCCAAAACACTACCATCCAACACTATTTACAGCTGTTAGTGTTTAGCTCTATCTTCCTCTTCCATCAGCTGGCGCAGTCATTACACAGGATTCCTACAAAGTTTCTCAAGGCTATCTGCTGAAGGACAAATCAATTCTGTTAATTAGAAAAGGGGTAACTACTGAAGAAAATACTCCATCTCCCCTCACCTACAATAATGTGCTAAAAACTGCATTAGTTACCACAGTCAGACTTGCGGGTAATTGTGTTGCAATCAGCAAAACCAGCATTACTGATTTGTTCTGATGAGCTCCACTACAAATGAGGACAGGAAAGGATGCTGTGGGATAGGGAGTATGGAACATGACAAAGTAACATCTCCTGCTGCAACCCACCCATTCCCAGGTGTATCATCCCATCAATGCTAGGGAGACATCGGCAAAGCCACGCAAGACTGCACTTGCTAAAATATGTATAAAACAAAAGGGTCAAATAAACAGAGGCACAGTTAGTTGGAGAGGAGAGAAAAGAGGCATCCACTGCATGGAGTTGAATAGCATCCCCAAGAATAGAAAGTTGTATGCCAGAACCAGGATTTGGTAGGTAGACACTTCAACAACTTAGAGAGTAGAGAACTGTGGAACTTACAACAAAAAAAACCCCCACCAAACAACAAATTTAGGAGTCCTAAACATAAGCACATGAGGACCATGCTAAAATTGCCTAAATAACTGAAGTTTTGGCACAAATATTTTGGAGTTGTTAACTTTAATCTGATGTATTTAATGTAAATCACTGCCAAACCAGTAACCATTACTCGACTGTAGCATGGATTCTTTTCAATATGTTGCAACAGCTCTGCATTATTTTGAGCATTAGTTCATTGATATTGCAACACAGTGTACAGAACTCTGCATTTGCTATCTGAGTTAAACAATTTTCATTTAGCTTCAGCCTTCAGTAAAGAAATACTTACAAAGTCAGCTGGGACGTTGAGTTTGTAAAGCTGTAAAATAGACTGCAATAGACTGGATACTTGACTTGAGACCAGAACATCCTTTCCTAACTTCATACTGTCCATCACCTTCCTCTGGCTTGTGGCTACTTGCACATTCCATTTATCTGTGTCTGCAATAATGCAGACAGCTTCTGCTATGGGCTCATCTAGCACTGGATGCTGCAACAGAAAAAAAATGCAATTATGTGATGCTTTCTACTTTTATTCACACTGAGGTAGCAAATAAGAAAGTGATTCAGTGAATATTTTTGTCCAATAGGGAACCAAAGGCATCTCAAAAAATGAGAAGGAATACCAACTTCAGTGACAAGATTTACACTCAGCAACACTGGATCAGGTAAGTCTTACTTGCCAATTTGACCAAGGCATTTAATTTTAATTAGTGCCTCAAAGTCATTATTCCATTTTATTTTTCTTCATGTATCCTACCTACCCTGAAGAGGTAAGTTTCTTTCAAAATGAAGAGTGTAATAATTACACTGATCCAGTGTTGGTAACAGTACACTCAATGTTTCAGAGATATGTGAGGGATTTTACCATGCACAATCAAGCAGGGTATAACAGAATTGTTAGGGCTGGAGGGGACCTCTGGAGATCTTCTAGTCCAACCCGTTGCCAAGGCAGTGTCCCCTAGAGCAGGTGACACAGGAACAAGTCCAAGTGGGTTTTGAATGTCTCCAGAGAGGGAGATTCCACGACCATCCTGGGCAGCCTGTTCCAGTGCTCTTCCACGGTCAATGTGAAGAAATTCTTCCTCAGAAGCTGAGGCAGTACTTTTTGTGTTTTAGCTTATGGCCATTGCTCCTTACTGTTGCTGAGCACCACTCTCTTGACACCTCCCTTTATGACAGTCTTAATGAGATCCCCTCTCAGTCTAGTCTCCTCTGAGAAGAGAGATGTTCCAGATCCCTAATTATCTTTGGGACTCTCCATTGGACTCTCTGCAGTAGCTCTGCATCCTTGACTTGTGGAGCCCAGGACTGGACACAGCACTCCAGATGTGACCTCACCAGGGTTCAGCAGAGAGACAAGTTCACCTCCCTTAACCTGCTAGAATGCTCTTTCTAATGCACCCCAGGATAGCATTGGCTCCCCAGCAGCAAGAGCACTGCAGGGTCATAGTCAGCTCATCATCCACCAAAGAGGAGAGAGCATCATCAGACCAACCTGATGTTGTTTAAAGGTCTACACACACACACACACACACACACACACACACACACACACACACACACACACACACACACACACACACACTGCTGTTCTGGACAGTACACACAGTCATGCCAGCAGGATGATTCTTAATTGCTACAGAGAAAAGCTGCTGACAATTACTAGATAAGCATTTTGAATTGCATACTGAGGTCACAGTTATTCCAGAGAAAGATTAGTTATAAGTTTTATAATTTAGCAGTCCTTACAGTAGAGAAAGAGCACAGCAAAGTTCTTACCTATAGACAATTACTTTCTGTAATCAGTAATTTCTGCTACAGTCTAGTATCATACAGGCCTCACCATGACTTTACCTCCCTTGTAACAAATGCCACTAAGTGGGAAACTATGATGTTTCAACATGCATATAATTTTTCTGAAATACAGATAATATTGTCTGCTATTGTGATGGCAAAGAGAAGTAGCTCAAGAGTTTTTTTTCCTTGTTTGTAACCTGAAGTTGCAGTCTTCCTTCTGTTTATCTTTGAAGAGAAGCCTTTAAAGTTACAAAGGAAAGTGCATGATTCTTGCATGACCAAGCTTTGCATATAATGAATTAAGGGCTTACATCTTTCAGAAGGAAGACATGGCAGTGCAGCTGTTCAGAACAGGTAAGTAAAAAAAGTAACCTACTAAAATAACCTGCTTCTGTGAATTTCAGTAATATAATAACTCTGACTCAGTACTTTAACTCACATGCATTGCATGAAGTAGATCTGCTAGCAGACACTGCTTGAGTTTTTCATCATTATTTATTCCATGCAGCACTAGATCAGGTATATATGTATGACAGTAACCACCCAGAAGTGATCTTCCAAAGTTTTTCACACATTGACTGCTGATGGTATTTGACCTGAAATACAGAAATACAATGCAGGTAAGATTCTTGCTTGACAGAAAGCATTCAGATTTTACATGAATGCAAAGTCATGCCTGCTTCTACTGCAAGTATTAATCAACAGTTGTACTCCAAGTATACATAAATGTTCACATCGGTAAATATCTACTGGTGCTCTTCGAAACAAGAATTTTAAAAGCTGAAATTTAAAATTGATTGATTTCTTCAAATTTGTAAATAGACAAATTGATATGCACTAGCGTTTGTGGAATGTATGAGCTCCCTGTTCTGCAGCTTACAATTTTGCTAAATTTGAGTTTTCTTCAATTCTCGTGATTAAGGTAAGTCTAGAAACCGGCCTTAAGCATCAAACTTCATGTGCACATGTAATGCTCAAAAACTTTCAGATAGGATGCCCATCTTTACTCCAAATCTGTATTTGACTTAATTATATCAAATCTAAACAGTTATCTTCTTAAGCAAAGTTTTGCTTGTCCTCAGATGTTCTATCTACACGTCTACATTAAATGTTTCAGAAAGTTTACATAAAAAGTTTGATCACCTTTTGTTAGGCATTTCAAGTATACCTTTGTCATAAAACTTCACTACTCTAAACCTCCTCTGTCTCTCTGTTTTCTTTTTGTCAAATCTGTTTACAAGAATTCTAACCACATCACTGTCCGTTGCTGATATGTTTGCAAGGAACTTAGTCATGATCCCAGAAGACTTGAAATTCTAAACAAGCCCAAAGTAGCTACAGCATTGACTCCATTTAGTTCTAAATTAATCAGACTGCTTCACCTTGGTAAGGGAAGTTCCACTTCTGAAAATTCTTCAAGTCGTTTGCTGACGTTATCATGATGCACATCATCAGGGATACAACAATCACCCTCTTCATCACTAGCTCCAAGAGCACTGTCTGAACTCTCATTCCTTGGAATGTCCCCTTCAACTCTGAAGGAGGTTTTCCTTCCAGAATCCCCATAGGGGACATCTTTAGCACCTACTTTAGGGGAATCCTGTTTGACAGTAGAATCTGCTTCTACACAGTCAGAAGAAAAGTTCTCCAGATTGCCAGAGCATAAAGTTCTATTTTCTTTCATGTCTGGCAATTTTACAGTTTCTATGTTGTCCGTGGGCAAAAGCAGTTCACTAGATACCGAGTTCATTAAATTCACTTCAGTTCCTTTACTTTCTGTATGTTGGTTAAGCATACTTTCCTTCTTCTCACACGGTGGGATTTGTGCATAACAAACATTATGTTTACTGATGGGTATAAAGGCAGCTTCACAACTGTCTTCTTGATTCTGAGAAGCATCCACAGCCAGATTTGTGGAACTTGAGGCACAATGTATCACCTCTGGATTTTTAATTAATGCCTTCAGATTTTCTTCCATTTCTCTTCTATGAGTTTCTAAGTCTGACTCTGGTGATGCCGAACTTCCAATCTGAAAAGTGACCTTTTCTAAGTGTGAATTTCTGTGGCCAGACCTTTCAGGACAAGGTAGGGCAGATGACCTACCAGAAAACTGCTTTTCCACTTTTCTCTCATTCTGGTTCTTGTTCTTTACATCCATTACATCCTCTAACTTAGATGACTCTTCAGAGTGGTAGGATACAATTCCCATATCAGTGACAGTTCTTTTCCGACCATCAGCTCCTCCTTTACAGAAACTGCTACTTAGACAGTCAACAGATGTTTCAGAGCTCTGACTGGCCTTTCCTATTGCTTCCCTCTTTTCTTTTAAAGAGACTGGGACAGCCTGAGTGCTTTCTGGTTCATGCACCCACTCTGCAGTAGTGTTGTTCTTACTACCATCATTCTTTGGAGGTAGGATTGGAGGCACAAGAGCAGGTTCATTTTTAACAGTGACAACCACATAATCAGATTCTTCTACCTCTCCTTTTTCTAGTGCTGTTGTGATCTTGCTTCCATTTAGGACCTGCTCTCCTTCCCCAGCCTTCTCACTCCACATCAGCTGATTCTCCTGCAGCTCAGAGCACCGAATGAAGTAAGTCAGAACATAGAGCAAGCGCTGCACCAGCTCCTTGCGTTTTCCAACAATAACAGTTCGAGTCAATCTTACTGGAGAGCCTATGGCACCATAGAGATCACCTGCACAGGAAAGTAAAAAATTTCACAGGTTTATATTGTGTTGTAATGTAACCTATACTGTTCAAAGTCAACACATTTTGAAACAGCATTTTCTATGGACACAAATTAGACAGTTAATTTCTTTCACAGTAAATTTATAAAAGTTTTAACAAAGAGTGACAAAGGAAGTCCCCTAATGCTTCTTACACTTGGCTTTTGTCCAGAAGCATTTTGGTATTTTTGTGAGGAATTAGGTGCTATTACTTATTTTATTTCTGTTCAGAGCTGCTTAATTTTTTTATTTACACAATGCTTACATGATATTATCACTTGGAAACTGACAAAAGAGGGGACAAAGAAGAAGGTAGATCCAGCAAAACTCAGAAGCTAGCTATACTATTTTCTATTTTTCTACCAATCTTCTTTCACATCAAAGTTCTTCTGTTTTAGTGCAGTGACTTTCCTGTTAAATACAGGCTTTTTACACAGAGAAAAATCTTAATTACATTTTTCAGGACTAAGATATCAAAAAAGAAAAAAGGAATAAAGATTAGCTTAATAAATGAGGTTCAGAAAAAAAAAGGCATGCAACTACCTGATTGAGCAAGGCACATGTTATGTATGTATGTAGGAGCCAACCTCACTCACACAAGCATTTAACTTTGTCAGGGGGCAGTGGAGAAGTAGAAGATCAAAATACAACTGTAATGTGAAAAGTAGGCACTACATCATCTGAATCCCCCCAAGAACTACTTATTTGCTAGATCATTTATTCTGAAGAACTGCTTTTTTAACAGAACTAAGGTTGTACATATCCAACTTTCAACACATTTCTTTGGGAGAGTGGCTCCTCTCCAGCTGTTTATAATTATCTATCAGCTAAAGGATTTCTACTCCAAAGTTCTGGGACAAGTAAACACAGCCAGTAAGGGAATGTTCACAGGCCCTCTTGGATAAAGTTTGGCTAACTCAAAAAGTGTCTATTTCTATGTTGAGTTAACCCAGTTGTCTTCACCTGACAGCCATTAGCAAACACCCACTAAAATGGTCTTTGCTTAACCAAACTGATGGCTGATCTCACCAGCACATGGGAGGCAGCCAGCAAAAGGTCAGTTTTCTTCAGCCACCTTAAGTGTGGAAAGCAGGCTTCTCTGCCTTGACACTTGATCAGCTACCTACTAATCTACTAGACTGCTTTTAGGTGCCAAATCCTTCCTCTGAGCTACTCAAATTCTGTTCTGGACAGATCTTGCCATCAGGATTTTGTACTAGACCTCGAGATGCAACACTATATTAAGAGATATAAACAGATCTTCAGAAAGGTTTCTTCCAAGGGCAATGGGGCCTCTGTTTTTAACACTAACACAAAAAAAAAAAAAAACCCAAAGAGCACATATATGTCCAGCCTCCTCCTCACTATATAGAACATAAAAGGAATAAGGCTCCCAACTCCATTCCTAAAAAACAAGGATCAATGAGACAGCAATTGCATAGCTCCCTTACTGTCTCCCCCACTAAGATCTGCCATTTCCCATGATGCCAGAGATGCACTGGAGAGCCTGCTGGGTGGTGGCATCAGTGGTGCCATCTTCCCTCAGTTAGGAACACCCTCGCAACAACCCCAGAGCCTAACAAGCCAGCAAATTCATTCCTCAGAAACCGAAAGTGGGCTTCAGACCACTCAATTAATCCCAAAGGCTGGTCGGCCACAAGGACAAGCAATTTGGAAATGAAATTGGAATATATTGTTTTACTTCTGATTTGAGCACACTTGCTATAGAAATCAGATTCAGGCTTCATGTTCATTTGCACAATTGGCTTTTACATAAATACTAATAAGACAGGACAAAAAGTCAAAATTGTGACCTTCAAAACATACTAATACTTGTTAATACCATTAGGTTGAAGCTGATGTTTAAGAGAGTATGTCTTCCTGATAGAGGGACTTAAAATTGTATCAGTATGTAATTGCAATTGATATGTAATATGTAATGAACATACAAGTCTGAACATGGAAAGACAAGTACGTTAAAATCCTTTGTCATTTCCAATTTTAAGACTTTAAATTTTAAAGAAGACCAGCAGAGGGCAACATCTCACTTTCACAATCAGTTTTTGCAACCACCCAGTAACAGCTTTTTGGGCTTTATAAGAATGAAACAAAGCCAGAGAGCATTTTAAGTTCAGGCACTGAGGACTTGGCAAGACAAAAAGAGAAACAGACTTTTGACTAGTCACCAGTGGTGACTCCTGGGAGCGACCACAAGAGTTACTACTGAGCTTACGCCTCCAGTCCAGCTGGTTTTTATAACTCCAGGCCTGGCTCTGTCCTCAACACCATGAGCACACTTCTAATTTCCCCTTCAGTCTAATCTCTGCACAATGTTTAAAAGACATCTTATACCAGGAAACAATTCACTACAACTACATGGCCAAAGCAGCAATGCTTAGGCTTATTATTCTCAGTCACCTCTGTGAAACTGAGAGAATTAGCAAGAACCACCAGTATCACAGAGTAAGTCACATCATTGCCTTAGTGTGCACAGGTGTTATTTTACATGGCAATATACTATATCAGCCAAAGTGAGGGGTGATCTGATGTCAGATTTGTATCTGCTGCCAAGAAGAGGAGGAATTTTCAAATATTTACCACTGACAATTATTTTCTCAGTTTTCATTCACCTCCTCATTTAACATCAGTTATCTAGTCCCTTGTATCAAGATAATTTATAAGCTATATTATATTTGTCAGAGACCAGCCTGAGGCACAGAGCATAGAAAAAAATCTTGGTACAAGCCCATTCATAACAGTAAGTGAATGGAGGTACAGTTGCCAGACTGCTAATCTAATGCCCTGCTGTCTATCCCAGCTATATGAGAAAGAGACAAAAGGAGGTAGCCAATTTCAACTACAAAGAGCCTCCAAGGCCCAGCTAACTCCTCTCAATCCAGTCTATTCTGTCTTGTTCTTTCCCCAAGTGCTCAGACCATTCACAGCACTTGCACCCTCTTAATACTCCTGTAACAACCAGACAGTGTAACAGAGGAGGACAACAAGGAACAAGAATAAAAAGCAGGATATGCAACGAGGCCTCCAACTGCTCTGATTAACCAGGCAAAAGACACCTATCAGTAGCAGCAAATGTGACCTGGATCACAAGTAGGTCTTATCAAAAAGAAGTGGATGCACAAAGGTGCTTGCTATAGAAAAATCTGGAGCTTTCCAAATCATACTGACCCAGCTGTGCCCAGAGAGGGTTATATGGGTGGGATTTTGCCAGCATGTTCACAGACTGGGATGTGCGCTTCTCAGAGAAGGCCTTGATGGGAGGATGGTCAACTGGCATCACTGTCGGGACCCAAGCCAGGTGATATGTCAGCACTGCGGTCAACAAAGCAGCAAAGAACCTAGGAAAAAAAGAGGATGTCCAAAGTAACAGCAGCATAAGAACATCCCATTAAGTGCTTTAACATATTCACAGGCACTAGGAAGCACACAAGCTTTTTCTTAAGAAAAAGGGAGTGGGGGAAGCTTACTGATTTTTGTTGATCTGTTCTATCAGAAATGTAAATTCTTTAAGAAAACGCTGGCATAGCTGATTCTTTTCCAGGGTGTTGGACATCATATTAAGCCACACAGGCTCTGCAATCCTTGGAACAGAATATAGATTCCAGATGGTAACTCTGCTCAAAGAAAATTCCCAAAAAGTAAGCGTTAACATGCACATTTCAATTTTGCAAATAAATATAAGTAGCCCCTTTCCTCTTCTGTTGTCCAGATTTTAATTTGTGTTTTGTAAGATCTAGGAGACTTACAAAGAGTTTTTACTCTGCCAGTAATTACCAGTGTCCAGAACACTAGTCTGTTTAATTCATAGTACCAGTAACCTAGTGTCTTCATATGAATTACATATTTGGCTTCCCTCTCTTGCATTCCCTGTGTGTATTTTATTCAGAGAAACCATTCAGAAATACATTTGAGAAAATGTAAAAGAAAAAGAACCCATTCTATTCATTGCAGGGATTCAATTGCACACTCCAGATATTACAGAAACTCCATTCCATTAAAGCCTTCTCTCTTTCCTGGGCTGACTTTCTTAGCCTTTGACCATTCCTTCCTTTCTTAAGTATGAAAAAGATATTCTGGCTGCAACTTTCTTGCCAGTTACACTGTTCAGCATCTATGGCTAGGAGTAGACAATTCATCTGCCTGAGTACATCACTCCACCAAACTGTACAGGCATCAGAAGAAGCCAGCTCTTGATGAGATGTTTAGACTTTAACTGACAGTCCCAGGAACATGTGAACGCAACACAACTACTTTCATTCTCATTTGGAAAACGACTGAGCTGGTTTTGCAAAAGTTTTCAGAAACATTTACCCAACACCCAATGCAGAAAATTCATTCACGCTAACTTCAAGACTGTCTAAAACACAAGACCTTGCATTCAGTTGCTTATAACTGAAAGTGACAAATATCTTTCAAGGGGCATGAAAAGTGCTCTCCTTGTAATTCAGAATTCCATCAACTCACCTGAATTCTCCCAGGGCATCCATGACACGGCTGATATAAACCTGCACTCTCTGGCTGGATTCTGCTATTTTTCTACATGAGATCATGGCCTTGATTAAGAGTTAAAGACACAAAACAGCTGCTTAAAGAATTCACATTCTTCATCTTTTTAAGCTTCTTTAACATGTCAAAATAACCAAGATCTAGCCCCAATCCTATATAGCCACTCAGGACAACAATAATTGCCAACCTCCCTCCACCTCATAAGAAAGCAATCCTAATACTGGACAAGGGGAGAGAAGAGAACATTACTGAGAGTGAGAAGACAGCAACAAGTATTTTGTGTCTCTATTTTAGACTGCATGAAAGGATAGAGTACCATAATTTCCACAGTCTCTAGGGAGTCAAGAAAACCTCACAGTGAAATGTGGCAAGAAAGAAAGAAAAACCACCCATAGCATAAAACTCTCCACTCGAATTCTGTCTAAAAAAGAAACTGCACCTCTTTCAGCAAATGCTGAGTTCCTACACTGGGCTCAAGCTCAAGACTGCATGTGTAAGGAGGGAGGCAAGCTTGAAACACGCACCTTCTCCCACTCTTCATCTATCAGATTCTAGAATACTTCATTCTGATTGACATTTATTTTTCCACATTATGCCAAATTAGTATTCTGTACCTTTTCTATTGCATATTTCAGCTTGTTCATGTGAGACTCAAAAAGAGGAAAGTGAGAGAAAAAGAAATCCTGGAAGTTTCTCTGTGCTTCTTCTTTTTCAGGCAGAGAAAAGATTATGCTGATTGCAATTTTTTTCCTCCGAACCATTGCAGGATTGGAGCTGCAGCTTTCATCAGCCATACTAAACATCTCTTCAGTGGACCTGTAAGACAGATTTGTAAGGACAGTACTGAGAGAGAGTTCAGCTTCTATACATACCTCTCTATATAATAGAAGGTAATTAACTCATAGGACTCCTTTGACTGTCTACATAAGGTTTTGCTGTCACATGTTTCTGAACAGAGGATAGCTGACATTTTGATGGATAAGTCCTATGCTTATTCAAATAGGAAGAAGACAGTCCTCAGAGAGGCCTATTGTGAACACTTTCCTCTGAAACAGAACTATTAGATTCCCTCCTGGATTAATCTTTGAGGGAGATGAAGAAGAGGGAATCACACAAAATCGTAAGCAAAAATGGTTAAAGGTATTTTTGGACTGTGAACTGCATTCAGCACTCGAGCTTCTTTCTGGGTGCTCAGCAGCATGTCTGTGATACACTTGAATCTGCACCATTGCTCCTGAGGGAAGCTGGAAACATATACTCTATACTACCTATATTGTTCCAGCATCTTAAGATGGATGTTTGCACTTTGTTGGCATACAAAATAAAACCTTCTATTCTAACTAAAGACAAAATGCCATCACTTAGTAATTACTGTGAAAAGACAAAATTAATGCCTATAAACATACGTTCGCCCAGCTCAAAGTTATGTAGACTCCAGCTAAAAAAGATTTGTTTTCTGTTTAAAACCATGAAAAAAAAAAAAAACCCACCCACCCAGTGGGGTATTTTACAACCTTTATTATTTACCCAAGTTCTGTCTATTCCCTTGATAGTTCTGCCATGTTTCTTTAAACAATTATGTCAATTTATCAATACTGCTCAGCTCAGCATAAGTTTTACCGTGATTATACAAAAGGGTGGCAATTCCCTCATCCTGTTCTTCTATAAATACTAGCCTTGCAGTGCTAGATAGATACTGCAGGGTTTACAAAATTATGATTTTTTTCCTTCTTAAAACATCTTGATCAATTTCACTGAACAAACATCTTTTATAGATATCATTTATATACATAAGTAAAACAGTATGGACAAAATGTCTGTTGGATGGAACTTTAACTGAATAATGGATTTTAATCTACTGAGAAATTATAGGGGAAAAGGGTAAAAAAGACAAGAAAGCCATGGAGACATTCTGAGCAGCAGCTCATCTGGAAACAGCTTGGTTTTGGAGTTTATTTTTAAGTTAAGACTGCAATACCAGTGAGTGGTAATTAAAAGTTTGAAGTCTTTTTATGTAAGAATGATCTTGAAATTGAGTCTGTAGTATTTATAGAACACTATGAAGCAATTAACAAAAGGAAAGACTCAGGGCTAAGAATTCATTCTAAGTCCATTCTAAAAATAAGTGGTTTACAGTTTAATTGGTTTGACAAAGTTAAATATACAAAAACTTCCCATCACAGAGGTATGAGTCCATGAACACAGGATAAAATGCACAATAAAACCCCAGCAAAAACAGCTTGTGGGAAAACAGAGCTCAGGACAAAAACATAACCTCATTTGAACTTCAGGAACTTGCAAGCACAGACAGAAATTCCCAAGGAAGTTGGGAAAGGATGGTCAGTCAGCATCTAAGAAACATCACAAGCTTTTGTACTGCTTCCCAGGAACAGAAATTGAAGAATTTAGGTCTGAGAGAGAAGCCTTTTCAACAAAGCTGCTAAACTAGCTTGCTTGCCAATCGACTATGTGGAGTTCCAACTAGACATTTCAATTTCTTTGGGCTATTGGCCTAAAAACACCAGCCACAGAGACTGTAGAATCTTGGCTGTACAAACTGGGGTGCAAACTCTGGCACTGAAGTATTCAACCAGAAGCCTACCATTTCTCTAGCAAGTTACCAGAAAATAAGTATCTGAAGAGGCTTTTTGGCTTAGAAAGAATCCCAGTTCAAGAATAGTTCTAGACAGTGAAAAGAATGATGTCCTATTTCCAGTATCTTTCCCCAGCACAGGTTCTCTAGTGTAGAAAAAAAACGAAACAACTCCATACAGTGAATAAGCAGCCCAAAGAGGCTACTTTGCTCTAAACAACTTGTAAATTTCAGAACACTTTGCAGAAATTCATATTTGTGAACCTTTGGAAACTTCTTAAACTGAGCTGGAATGGTCTTATTTACTCTAAATGTTTTAACCTTTTTTTACATGGGCTGTTCTCTGCCTTATTTCTTTAGGAAACTAGACTAAAAAGTACTTCCCTTTACTCAAAGCAATGAGCTTATTCTCAGCTGCAAGTGTGATTTAGAAAGCATGACTGCTACATTAGTACCATGGCATGATTCTTCATGTTAAAAATTATTCACTAAGAATATCTAGAAAAAAGCTGCAAATGTTGGTTGACAGTAGGGAAAGAAGTCTTTTCAAAAGAGGTTTAATTTTTATTTTTTACTGACTACATATTTTAACTGGCAGGTTTTATGCTTCTCTTAACTGAAAACAGTGAAAAGGGAAAGAGGCCAAATAGCACAAATTTCTTGTAGGTCTCCACTAATTCCGTGCTGCCTCTGGGTACAGGTGGATGAGTACAGAGAGAGGATAATCAAGAACCATTTGCTATTTTGCAAATGACAAGAGAAGAATTTGCTTATTAGCTATGAAAAGTCTGCTGCATTCCATGCTTTGTTATGCCACTGAGCTACAAAAGCTTATAAAATTCCAAAACAGAAGCCAAGCTTTTTGATCACAGCTATTTTTTCTTCCTGTTTTGGCAGAAGTCACATCAGGAACATCCTGTACCAGCCAAGAGAGTCGTCATGGGCTATTACTCCAAAATTTCATGAACTGCTCACTAGTCAGACTTCATCATAGTATAAAGTAATTATGGCAGCAGTGCTGTTACAGTCCCTTTCATCTCAACAGGATGCTCTGCTCCTTCAGAAATCGTTTAGTTTGTTTTTCAGAGTATGGCTTCAAACACAGCCTATACATTCATACCACATTCATTCACAGCCTATAGATTCAATAAAAATAATAATATTTCAAATTGGGCTTTGAAGTTCAGCCAAAACTTAACCTTTCTTTATATTGGCAATCTTATGTAATGTGCACAAAAGATACCTTGAGTCAAGAACATTTAGTAACAGGATTTGTAGTTTTAAAGAAAAGAGGCTTAAGCTCTATTTAGCTTAAGTTACTGCCAAACAGCTGTTGTAAAAAGAAAGGTGCTGCACTCACCACCTTGGAATAATTCCATTCTCTAAACTGGTTGTCTGACTTCGGAGCCAGCGACGTTGGTAGCTGCTAGAAGATGATGATGAAGAGCTTGGAGATGGAAAAGGAGTAACCAGAAGACTGCTCAGAGATGCTATGAAGAAAGCGAGAAATGCCACATATAATGAATTACAAAGAGTCCTAGTTAAATATTTTTCTTCATACTCTAACTGGGAACTATTTCTCATAAACACTGCTCTTGCTTACTGATCTTTTTCACACAACTCACTTGCAACAGGAGAGACAATTATTTTAAATAAATCTTCCTGCTGGAGGACATTCTTTTGTTATAAAGTAGGAGATCTTCCCTTCTACAACATAATAAAGTTTATCTTATTCTCATTAAAAGTGTTCTGTCCCAAGAGTTGCTGCCCTCCCATTATAACAGACAGGACAACTTCTGGTCTTCTGATATCATTTTCCTATTCAGTGCAAAAAAACACCTCTTCATTTGTTCTAGTAAAGGCTCCAACCAGTTCTTCCTCCAAATTATAAACTGGTTAAGAAGCCAGAATGTGGTCACTGTAAACAAATATAATTACAAATATTCTTGCATTAAGGCTTGGGACAAATGCAGAAGGCAAACCACCTAGCAGATAAAAACAATTATGGATTTACAGGTGTCTGTGTTTCAGGTGAATCACTGCACGAAAGAATTGTAACAATTGCAAAAGCAGGCAAACAAGATAAACAGCAGATACCTGACCGAGCAATGCCACTGTCTCTGTCCTCATTTTGTCCTCTGCTAGGCATATCAACAGGTGTGCTATGTGCTAAAACAGAGCAGATCAATAGAAAATATTACATAACTCATCACACTATTTGTCAGCATTTAAAAAAAAAAAAAAAAGTTAAAGTTTAAAGGTCATACACCAAAAAATTACATCCAGTAATGTTGCTCAAAATCAGCAGGGTGGTGTGAAGAGAGGTGGCAGCAAACAGTAGCCTATGCTGAGTATCATGTTACTAGAGGAAGGTTATTTGCCCCAGTGTAAATGTAAAAGCATCTAAGGAGCTTAAGAGCGTGAATACAGTTTGCATTATCAGAAATCAGATATGTTTTGAAAATGAGGGCTGGTGGCACCCTCATCTGTCACTCTTGATAAACTTTTGAGTATGCAAGATCATAATTTAACACAGGTTAAGATCATAATGAAACAGTCTAACACAAAGGTCCATTAAAAGCTTCTGTTTCACTTGCCGAGCAGAGATTTACTGTCCACAAAGCCTCACAGTAAGAAACATTCAGGCTATGTCACATTACATTGAAGTGTTAGTAGTGCAGAGTCACTCAAATTGTAGAGCATGCAAGATTTGCAAAGGCTGTGAAGAAACTGCATTGATATTTCAGTTCATGTTTTTGCAATTAACAGAAGTAATTAGGCCTAAGAGCTACCCACCTACCTGGATCATCATCCTGCCTTTAAAAGCAATCTTTATGTAGCTTAAAGTTTTGAGAACTAAAGAAATTGATATTGGTAAAGGAAAGAAACCCTTAAAGCCTCCCGGACTTAGCTCAAGAATTTTGAATGTCTGCCATCAATTTTTTTAAAAAGTAGCAAGAGGTAAGAGAAGAAGAAACTGTACACCAGCAAGACACCGGCACATTAGCAAGAAACCAGCAATAAGCCAGGAAACATAAGTTCTCTAAGAAACGTAAGGGCTAATTCATCTTTTAAAACACTGCATCAAAATATCTTTAAAATGAAACACAGTAAATTAGCCATTTTTTCAGAAGAAAGATTTTTAAGTATATGCCAAACACACCTGTTACCACTATTTTTAGCCCTATGTTTCTAGAGACTAATTATGTATGTCCTGCAAAGATTCAGAACGAGTTGGATTTGTGTGTGCATATGGATGGGTCACACTGTGGCTGGCATTCCACACAAACCTGCAAAGAAAGAAGCACTGCGGATGAGCCGGAGGGGACCTCCTTCAGACACACCCTGCAGCAGTTTGCTGCTACACAGCTGTAACACACCTAGGAAACAAAAGCAATGTAGAGAAAATGGGAAAAAATGCAAAAGAAAAAAAGGAAAAAAAAGGAAAAAAAAGGGAAAAAAATTAAAAAAAATACAAAAATAAAAATTAAAAAAAACCCCAAGGAGGTGATGTACTGGGAAAAAAAAGCCAAAACTGAATGAACAGATGGCCTCGTGTTGTCAGAAAGATATAGAACCTGGAAATATTTACCTAAATTACTTCCACTGCGACAGGTTCCCAAACCATTCTGATTCGAGCTCAGCTTTCCCAGGCTGGGATCTTGGTTGATGTATTCAAAGCTATCTTGCAAGCTAAAAGAAGGGGAAAAGCCAGTGTTCCTTAAGAATGTGATCAACAGGCATTAATATTAGCTTAAGAATTAGGTTAATTTTATTTAAAAAAGGCTGAACATTAACTTTACAATCAAATTCAAGGACAAGTAGGTTTCTGAAACTGGAAGGAAATAGGTATTTATTTTTTTATATTTGAATTATTGGACATTTCTTTATGTGATATTTGGGATTCAGTTTATTCACATTTGCCCATTTTGGGGAGGAGGTAAAACAGAACAGAGTATTTATCGAAGGAAACAGAAGTGGGATATAGGGACACAAAGCATTCTCAACATATCCCTTCCTCACCCTTCTGACAGCAGGAAGAGATGGAAGCTTTGATTGTCCAAAGCACCTAACCTCTGAACTTTATTGCATGTCCTGAACAAATCAAGAAGCAAACCCTTGGAGACTTTTTTTTAATTAAAAACTTGGTTGATCTAACTAAGATTTATTAAGAGAATTCTTCTCCACAGCTGCCTTCCTGATTTTCTACTAGGACTACAAGAGGAGAAAGACAGGCAGGCAACTGCACTGGATGGGAAAGGAAAAAAATATATATAAAAAAAAGATGTCCTTACTTATTGTTGCTTCCACTGAAGCTTCCTACCCTGGCTGAGAAGACTTTACTTATCATCAGCTGTGGGGGAGAGCTGAAAGGATAAACAGTCATTTCAGTGAGTCATCAATTCCAAGTGCCTGACAAGACAGTGCATCACAGAAAAGGACACTTACCGTATGTAGTGAATTTTCAAGGTGGAGCCTTTGTAACTCATTGCCACTGAGCCAAACATCATTTCTCCCAGCATATTGACATCGGAGGCTGGTCTGGTGTACTACACAGACAAGAATATGGGAACAGCAAAGTAAAAAATAACTATTTCAACTTATTATAGTGCCACAGTGATGCATTTGGAACAGAGAATAAAAAGAAGTTCATCTTTCCCTTGCAGAGTAAGATCCGTGCGCACTCAGTATGGGTTTAACAAGCACAGCAGGAAGACATGCTCCAGTTTGCTCACTAGATGAGCAGCGTTACCCTTGTTCCAGGGGGACCTCCAAAGGCAAGAAAGAGGAAAAAATATCTACTGCATTTCCAAAGAAATAGCTGTTTCCAGCAACATTCTCATATAACCGAGCGTTTGACAAAAGCTGTAAATGTTAACAGGACTTGGATTTTGTGGTCTGGATTTGCAAAAAATAAACTGCCTTGCTTATTCAAATGAGTAAATTCACCTTCCCTGCCCTCGTATAAAACTTCTTGGAAATAATTTTTAATTGGAAAATAATTTGTGATTATACTAAGAAATGCAGTCTTCAGACCAGTTGCTTATTTTGTTTCAAAGACTGATCATAAATAGCAAATATGAAGAGAAGTTTGTTAATTCTTAAGAAAATTACCTTCCACTTAAATATAAATATTTTCTTTTCCCACCTTAGCCTAGACATGCTTCAAATTTCATTTTTCTAGGGGAAATGCTAATGTTTTTACTGGGAAAGAGCCAGAGTACCTAAAAATTTAATGTTATAGTAAGACAGACTAAAGGGACTCTTAAGTATACCATGTTCAACAGCTTCTTCAGAACTGCCCTGAACTGTAAGTAGACAAGAACAGAGAACAGTATAGCGCTTCTTATGACCAAATGCTATTAGATAGATTTCACAACTTCATGAAAGGTAAGACCAAGACAGACCAAAAGGTTAAGATGAACCCATACACGTTCTTATTCTACAACACTTAACAGATAGAGTAGATATGTCAAGGTTCAGATTAACTTGTAATAAAAGCCTAAGTCATTCAATGACTGAAGGCTTTCATAAACAAACTTCTTCAGTAAAAAAGGTAAATAAAGGTCACAAAGTAACAAACATTACCTGATACTTCGGTATCTGTTCTTTGATATTTTGCATACAGCTTATTGAGGGACTATGGGAAGAAACATTGTTGTTCCCATTGCTTGCTTGGCCGTTCTTGGCAGAAGTCTTTACAGAAGCCTCATCTGCCATTTTCTATGTCAAAACAGAACAATGTGATAAAAACTATTAAAGTAAATATGAGAACTCCCATCTCTAAACATATCATGGCAAGAATTTTCTTAAAACTACAGGAAAGAAATAAAGAATACTCTTATTTGGTTAAAAAAAAATATGTTATCAGTTTTAAAATATTTTTTTTTAAATGCCAGCATCAGAGCAAGTGGAGAACTACTCTCGTATTTACCCTGCCAGATAGGTTTTCATAGTATCACATGTAATCAGAGCAATTAGTCAGGGAAGATCATTCCCAATTGCTATGAATTACTCTTTGTAATATTTGCCAAAGTTTATGTAAACAAAAACCCTGTTTATGGGTTTCTTACAAACCAATTCCTGTAATGATTTGCACAATTAATCACTCAAATTGCATATAACTTTTGCTCCTCAAATGATTAATGGATTTCTAAAACAGAAGAACAGCCAGCAAAAACAAGAGGTGAATAATCCATCATTTGGTAGAATTAACAGGTTAAAGACACACAATGTATCTGAATATTCGATGTGAATAAGACTTACTGTATTTCAGAAAAATGCACAGTATACATGCACACACTCCTTCTTGACTTTAGCTTAAACAGGACTGAGCCTGAGAGTCATTTTGCCTAATTTTAAATGAACCAAGTTTTAGTTTTGCTGTTTGATAACAACCAAAAACTCAAAATCATTTTTAAAATCTCTGTGTTTGGACAGCATTCAAAGTACTTTGGCCATTTTAAAAGGGTACCTAGATTAGTGTCTGGCTAGAAAACAGATTATAGCCAGCATCATGTGTTATGAGGGAGGTTATAACCTGTTTTATGTCAGTGTTGCATAGAGTTTCTGATAGGAGATTTTGTAGTTAACTTTAGCTAAAGTATTCAAGAAAGTGGGATACACTTTGAGTATTTAAATGAAGCCAGAAATACATTTTTTGCTAGCATGCTGTTTATTTTAAAACAACTTTAAGATACAAAGTAATGACCTTGATTTTGGGAGGGGGATGGGGGGAGAGGGGAAGCAAGATTAATAACCAGTCTGACCCATTTACACTCTTAAGTAGATGATCAGACATCAGCTGATGATCCTCATCAGTCTTACTCATTCAGCACAATGGCATATTTACAGTGTGACTGAAATAGAGATTGTTGCTTTTTAAGCATCTTCATAAGTAATTTCTATAGGTTGTGACTATTCCTATATCGCTTATACAGGAATATATATAGCTCAACAATAAACCCTGCTAGTCTAATAAACTGCAGTTGTTGGTTCTAAAAAAACATCAAAAGAAACAAAAAATTTGAAAAAATTCAATGTAGAAGAAAAACACAGAAGTAGTAGAAAGAAACCAAGCAAAACTACCACAAAACAGAAAACACTATTGGTTTACTGATCTTAAAATTACTTAAGAGTATGACAGCATCTAGTCTTGGTTCTATGTGTCACCAAAATTTACATGGGCATATATATGGCCATGTGTCATACTTACACAATACAACATGGTTAGCCAGGGAAGTTGTTTTAATTCACATAAAGACAAGAACTTTACTAATCCAAACATTAAAAAAAGAAAAAGAAAAAAAAAAAAGCACCTTTACACACATGGTAGACATCACTGGAACAAAGGGATTGCAAAGCCAGTGCCAACAACAAAATGCAAACCCAGTCAATATTGAAAAGGCTCAAGAAACACTTAGTTGAAAGGGAAATAGATTCCTTTGCCTGCAAGCAAATCTAAGTTGTTAAGTTTGAATACCATATTTCATTATAAATACCAAATACCAGATATGTTCATCAGCTTTTTGTAATCAACACACTCTTGTTGCAGCTATCTCAGTGAAAGATTACAAGATTAGGAAGCTGACAGTGTCTTACTGAAAGGAAAGGGAAAGGGAAAGAGCAGTAAGACAACAGCAAAATTTAATGTTTCATACCTGAACCACAGCTTCATCAATTTTGCGGACTGCTTTGGAATCAAATAAGACCTGTCTGCCTCTCCTCTCACAGTCTTGGTAAACTATCAGGCGGATTTCATTCAAGTCAAACTCCGAAGAAGACCAGCTATGGATTAGAAACACAGCATGTTAAAATAGGGTGTTTACTTCTCAGGTTCATTTAAGTGAAGAAACAGGTATTTGGCAAGTACATCTTTTACTTAGCATTTACAGAACCCAAGGTGCAAATCACATTACTCTGAGCAAAATGGAACTCCAAAGGAGTGTCTAAGCTCAGTGTCACTGACAAAGGCAGGCACAGCCTGACCAATTTTCATCCAATCTTTTTCCAAAATTTTCCAGAAAGAGAACATAAAACTTTCTCAGCGATCTGGTCCAGGCCTTAGCTACTCTTATTCTCTTCTCCGTACACAATCATCCTTATTATAAGGCAAGTGTACTATTTTGTGCAATACTCCCAATGGCAAAAAACCACAATGGATCACCATCCTCTCTACTACTGCCTCCCAACAGCACAAGACTCACACCCTCTCTCATCCTTCTCTAGAAAACACAAATCTAATTCCTTTTGACCTATTCCTGACAATGCAAGTTAAGACTTTCCTAATGTTTAAGTCTTGCAATGGAAAGACAAGGTTTATGTTATTCCATTCTTTTTCTCCCTTTTCGAAGCCATTTCACAGTTTACAGTGCAGCCATCTATTACTGAGACTTGATCTCCAACTAAAATGAAAATCATTTAGTACATGAAACCAAGATACCATTGAAATTCAACCTAAAGCAAAACAATTATCTCAAGCCAGAATCTGCCCATTCTCCAGAGATACAACATGGCACATGACCTGCTTCACTGCACTACCAAGGGGGCTGAGGAGCCAAACCAATCACAGTGGCTATGACAGGAAACCTCATTTCCTAATTTCAAAAGGAGTCAGTCTGCACATCAAAGCACGGAGATTTGCTCGGCCTCAGCTTCAGCTACAGAAAACACTTTTCATGTTATGTAGCTGACAAGCTGAGATCAATGGAAAAAACCTACTACTGCATAAAGCAGAGCCACAGAGCACTGATGCTCACTCATATTGCCCCAGCCCTGACCTGGCCAGACTGCACCAGGGGGTGAGAGTGCAACTGTTATTAATAGTTGTTGGTTTAACAAACTGCGTAACAGACTTCAGTCAAGGCCACACTGATCTTCCACCCAAAAGGTGGCTTCATTTAGCAATTTTCCCAAACTGTGCCTTACAGAAATGGATGGTAGAGAATTGAGAGAAGAGCATAAAGCCCTTATACAGATGAAAGACTAGAATTTATGAAGCAAATTCCATGCTCTGTCAACATCCATAAAACAATAGTGAGGTAAACGCTCTCAAATCCTGCTAGAGTCAGTAAGGTAACCATGGATAACTGCTTAACAAGTACACTTGGGAGACTTGTGAATTTAAAATAATTTTAAGTAAATCCAGCTTAATGTCTTCTTTCTGCTATGTAGCAAAAAAAAAAAAAAAGCCTAAATAGGTACCTTTCTCAAATCTGAAAGACTTCAGTCTGGAAGGTTTTATTCTACTTTTAAAGTCTTGGGACAGAATAAGCCAGATACCTATCTTCACTGCAAGGTAGTCTGATACATATGTGCTGTATGTACATAATATGTAAGGTTCCCCATCATGGAATGATGCTAAAGGCTGTTTTGCCATCCACAGTGAGGGAATTTCTTGATGTATATGTAACATGTTTCCTCCAGAACTGCTGGGAGTGCCAGGCAGGTTTCTTTTCAAGTCTTCCCTTTCAAAGGCAGTCACAGCATTATGTTAAACCTGCATGAGACCAGACCTGATACCATTGTTGATAGTTGCCCAACAAAGATCCTACACACCTCGCATACACGGAGAGCTGCAACTACACCATCTGCCTAAGAAGTCTGTTACTAGTTTCTCAGCCCACTGCCTGTGCAATGCTATTACAAAATGCCATTATACAGAATGCAAGAGAAGTCAGAGCCATCAATACACTTCATCCTGGTCTGCCACATGAATCTGATACTTTTCAGTATCAGATACCCCACTGCCTCTTCAGTTACACAGTTATCTATCTATTTACACACTTTCTGCAACAGACAACCTTAAGTAACAAAGCTGTTTTCTTAAAAAGGCCACAGGTCCTTCTTTCCTTTAACAACAAAGAAAAGGTACATCTCTATGGTTTTAGCTTAAATTCTATACAAGAGCAAAGCCTTATTTATTTCCATGACTGGCACAGCAGCATCCATACTTCAGACCACAGGTCTGCAAGTCTGAATTGAGAAAGATTCATTTCAGACACAGATTGAGCCAATCTAGCCCTGCATCTGCCCACCGATGCAGGGCTGCACACAGGCTGGGTTGCATGAATTCAGGTTTCCTTATGAACAAGTGAACTCCCTCATTGTGCACTAAAGCAAACTTCATGTTGGTCGTTCAGTGCTGACTCCTGTTTAAGACATGAACTGAATTTTATACTAAAGTAAAAGCCAATTTTCCACAGAACACACTAGAATTAAAGATTGCTGAAATCTGTCAGAACTACAAACATATTTTCTAGTACCAGACAGCAACAAGCTAAGAAATTATAAAAAATCTATTATACAGAGCTTTATTTGACTAGTACATCAAAACTAGGGAAGTAATTTCAAATAATGCTTCCTTATATTTCTAACCAAATATCAAAGTTATGTTTTAATGATGCCACTGCTTACAGATGCAGTTCCTGCAGCAGTCCTACCCATTACAGAAGAGATCCAACCTACAAAAACCTCATTTGATAACATCAAGCATATCTATAGGCAATTTATACAGGCATGTAAGTCCATGAAGTCTCATTACTTCCACATGGAATCCAGCAGCAGGCCCAAGACTAGTCAGATGACTGGGATGTTTATTCCTGTCACAAAAGCTGATGAGCACTGCTTACAGTACTTCCACCCTTTATTGTTTAACCGAGGTTATGCAACACAGATCCCCCAAAACAGGGACAGCAGGAATATTCAATCATCTCCTAGAAGCTGTGTTGAAGAATACAGACAGTACACAGACTCATTGGTCAGCTCTTTTCACATGTGCAAAAACCAAAACCCTAAAACATTACTTCCTTATCTCCATATCAGCTTCTTGGTTATTTAGCAATGCCATGTCCTGCATATTCTTAAAAATTTGCTGAATTAACTAAATTAATATGATCTTGTATCTATGTTCACATTTCAGGTTAAATGTGGCTATTCTGACTGAACATGTTTTCTTATTTGACCACAAAAGTAAGAGCCCCACATATCCTTTCACCCCTTTAGGTAACTACATGACTCTTCCTGTCACTTGTGTCTGCTCTGGTAATTGTTGGACCCTTCTGTAAACTGAATTCTCTGCAGCAACAGAAGTCTGTCCAGCACATGAAAGTGGACCAGAAACATAGCTGGAAAAAGGAAGTAGTAGAAGGCAGTGGAACCTCCACCTCTTGATGGCAGCATGAGTTACACTAATTTACTTTGTCCATGGAACTATATACCTTTAAGAAAGGGCAAAAATAAAATGCTCCCTCTACATTCCAAGTAAGTAGAGGCTAGTTAGAATGTTAATTGAGTTTTCTTGTTCCCAAGTCAGTTCTCTGTCTGCTTAGTGAGCTGACTCCCTAAGGGGAGTCAGTTCCAAAAAGACTGGAAAGGCCAAAGCCAGAACAAGAGGGAAAACGGCAAGAGCGTGATGCCAGAAATCAAAGCAAGAAGTGGCTTCTTCAACATCATCAGTCTGTTTGAGCAGGTCAGCTTGCCCAGCCTCACCTTCAGACTGTATCTTTTCTGTATGTGGAAGACGCTAGAACTAATAAACATCTTCAAGTTAAAATAAATAAACCAAATCAAGCTGTGTTCATATGATAGTAGAACCAGGTCTACTAGAGATACTGAAATGCTTTTCTTTTTTTTTTGAAAGAAAGCTACAAGTTTGGAACAGCTTACAGATATCCTGAAAAGTTGTCTCCCCAGAGAAACTTAGGCTTGCTTTATTTTCTCTTACACTTGCATATAAGCTACTTTCCTTGGGCTTGTTCAACATTTCTTCAATTACCCTTAGGAGACATGGAGGCAAGGAGATCTCTCTTACGTAGGGGAAAGCAGACTTGTTTATTTCTTTAAGAAGGTCACAAAGATTTTCCCTCATTCTGCCCTGAATGAATACTTTCAGTTAATACAGATCTCCAAACTCTGATCTTTACAAAGAAAGCTTTTGCTTCACTTTTATAATTATTAGCATGCATGCAACAACTGAAGAGTGACCTATTCATTTATATTCAAAAAGTACTTCAGCTGACCTTACACTGTTTTTGAAAGTGACTAACCACTCACTACTTCAGTGCAACATCTACAGCTTAGAGAACCAAACAGACGGAAACTTCTCTACGTATCTATATGTTTCTGCTTCTTACACCAGCAATCCTGCCAGTAGAATACTAATTCTAACACCCTTGGGTGCTAGAACTTGGAAAAAACCACCCTGAACCATATTTTCAACACAGTTACACAGCTGTAAAGTCAGACATCGGAGACATGCTGGCACACGTCTGAAGAGGACAACACAAAAGTTAAATAAAAAGTTAAATAAACATTATTCTCACTTCAGATTACTCTGATTTAATGCTCGAACTAGAGGTCATTTACAAGTAAAGCAGAGGGTTCCCCTCTCCATTCTTCCCCCACTTCACAGCATTCTCTCCTGTCTGCTCTGCACACTGTTAGTACTTGACCCACTAACACAGGAGGTGGCAAAAAAAAGTAAGAGGGGAAACTAATTAGGAAACTAGAAAGAGAAGGTAAGATTATTTCACCTTAATTGAAAAGAAAGGCAATTACCCTTTATGCCTCAGTTTGCATACACATAAATCTTACACATCAGAGTCAAGAATGTAGGTTCAGTTTCAAACACGAAAGACTTACTGGAGTTTCAATCAGCATCATCATCAAGAATAAGCTTCTAACAGAACTTTCTCTATTTACAAAACAGCCTTTCAGACACATGATTATAAATCTAGTATTACATAAAAATGTCCCTTCTTTGTCAAAAATCATATACATCAAAAAAGTTACATGCATACCTGTTTTGCAGCAGTCTAGTCACTTTGTTCGCACAGCTGACACTCTGGTCTCTCAAAGACTTTCTAATTCTTTCATCCGATTTGGTACAAGAGAGATTATTTCCAAGTGGTACATTGTTGATGTTTCTTGCTCTTTCTATTTGTCCCCCAGTGCCATTTGTAGCTTTTGGCGTACCCCCACACATTTTCTTAGCTACAAATCCTCTTGTAAAGCTCCCTCAAAAAAACTAAATACCTGCTGAAGAGAAACAGCCTCAAGCAGGTTTCTTCACTATTGATCAACCATTAACAATGGTAATTTGCCATCAGCTTTCTTCCCTATAGAGAAACACACTCTGCTGCATTTCCAACTGAGGAAAAAAAAGGCAAAGCAATCGTTATAGTTCCTATAAGCCATTAATACAAAAAGGCAGCTGTAGCTAATGTACTCCTGCTATTATTCCAGACAGAGCAGACATGACTTTCAGGTTTCAGAAGCCATAGACTTGCTCTTGCTGCTGTCAGAGGTTTTCCTACCAAGCCTGGCGCAAAGCTGTAGCAGATACAACAGCTAATATTGACTTTAGCTATGTTTGTTTCCTGGTATGTGATTTAGGTAGCTGGCAATTATGTAGTCACAAGACTGAACCATATGGCCTCTTTAAAAAAAAAAAAAAAAAAAAAAAGCATAGTTGCTTTTGCAGTGACTCGCCCTTAGTTGCAAGGTTGTTCTAACACTGGCTACAACACCCTGTTAATGGCTCTCATGTGAGCAAGTGTAATCTGACAACCCCTAGCAACCTCATACAGCTCAGGAGCAAGTAAGAATCTGTCATCATGGCCATATGGTTATCAGTTTAAAAAACCCAACTACCAACACCAAGAAACACACTAGATATTCTGCACTGTAATGCTTTTACTTCTGAGGACAAATACTACTTTATACTTGGACAAGAACTTGACACTACTACTTTGAAAAGCTTTTATAAAAACGTATGAAGGAAAACAATAAGAAAAGATTTGTTGCAGACATCAAGTTGTTTGATGAAAATTTATAGTCATGTGCCTATTAAAATAATTTAAGGGCAATACTGATGACAAAAATATCTAATAAAATACTCCTGACCAAGTAAATTTAAGTTTTTGAACAGAACAAAGGAATCGGATCACAGAATACAGAATATCATCACATCCAACGCCTGGCCCTGCATATGTTCCCCAGAACGTTGTCCAAATGTTTCTTGCACTCTGTCAGGCTGGTGCTGTGACCACTGCCCTGGGGAGCCTGTTCCAGTGCCCAACCACCCTCGGGGTGAGGAACCTTTTCCTAATATGCAACCTACACCTCCCCTGACACAACCTCAGGCTATTCCCTTGGGTCCTGTCACTGTCACCAAAGAGAAGAGATCAGTGCCTGCCCTTCCTCTTGCCCTCACAAGGAAGCTGTAACCGCAGCGAGGTCTCCCCTCAGTCTCCTCTTCTCCAAGCGAATAGCCCAAGTGACCTCAGCCACGCCTCATATGGCTTCTCCCCAAGGCCCTTCACCATCTTTGTTGCCTTCCTTTGGGCACTCTCTGATAGCTTTATATCTTTCTTGTATTGCAGTGACCAAAGCTGCACACAGAATGTTCTGTTAGGCTCTGGTAACCCTGCTGCAGAACAAAGTTCTCTTCCCCATCTTTGCTTTTAAAAAAGTTATCCATATGTATCTGTTCATAATTCATGTCTCACATGAATTACAATGGGCTTTCTCCCCATCAGTAAAAATTTAGACATTTTATAAGATGACAGCCCTACTACAATTTCCCTTCCAGGTTAAAAAGGGAAAATAACTTTGTTAATGGTCAACCAGAAATACAGCAGTCAAGTTAGAAAACACAGCAAGATTTCAAAACCTAGTTCAACATGCTACCTGCTAAATAGCACAGCACCCTTAAAATGATTTTGCAATCTCAGTTAACCCCAACTTCTAAACACTGGACAGAAGTGAAGCAAAAAACTAGAGCAAGGTTAGGCTGAAACAACTTGCTCTGCTGCTGAGGGAAATCTATAGCAATAAAAAAAACCTAGCTCTGCTTCAATTCCCAGAGAAGTGATAAGTACTGGATCACAATCACTCTTCCTCCCAAATGCTGCAAACAAGTGACATTTTTGGCCTGTTGTCAAGTGATTCAAATGATCTAGGAGAGGACAACCCTAGCCCTCACCTCATTGAGGAAGACTACCTTAAACAGTGTTCTCAGTCATCTTTGAAGTGTGAATGAAATAAATAACTGATGGCCAGGTTGTTACACTTTGACTAAGATCAGAAATTTGTAGCCTTCACTTCTGTCCTATCTTTTCCCCAAAATAACCCAAATTCTGGAACATTGATCAAACTCTCTAACTCACATCAGACATTAGAACAAGGAACTTCTTTCTGTAAGCTCACTAAATAAATGTGCATCACAACATTACATTTACAGATGAGGTAATCACCTATAGAATAATATAAATCCCAAAGTACCTGGGGAATTAACATTGAAAATCCACAGAACAGTTTCTAAACAACAGCAAAATAATACATAAATCCACACATGGAAAACACCCGGAGTCCATAAAGTAGATAATATAGAAAATGGAAGAAACTGTCCTGCTCTGCAGATATAATCCTCTGTGAAGCAGAGTTTAATCACTTTTTCTAGGCTATGTGACAGCATGTCACCTGCTCTGTTTGTAGGTCATTTCCTGTCCTTCATCTTCACTGTAAGACAATTGCCTAAATGATTTCAATCCAAGGTAACACTTTAGCAAGAAAATTTGGGATGGGGGAAAAAGGAAATGAATATGTGACTTAGGTAAGAATAATTTTCTGTGTAAGTTACAACTGTCCACTAAAACTTGAGCACTGTTTTCAAATCTAAGAGAATATTTGCAGAGAGCTCTGCAAGGTTTTATTTTCCAAACAGCTTTTAGAAGCGGCTACAGGAGCCTAGGAAAACAAAGTTTGAATCATACCTGCTGTTTCGGTGAGCATTTGTATTTGCAAAACATAAACTTAGAAAAATTGATACACAAAAAATGCCTAGACCCAGACATTCAGGATTAGTGCCAAAACACATGTTTAAAGAATAGATAGAATTTCTTTTGGATTGCTCAATAATTATTTTCCTTCTTTTAGTCCATTGAATAGCTTATGTGGAAGATGTAGGTTCCTTTCTTTCCTCCTAATTTGAATCATTTACCCTGCATTGTTTCTTCTCTTGCTAAAACCTCAGATATGGAAGAGTTGCGCTGATGGCACACAACATTCCTTTTCCACAATGACTTAAAGTAGTCCTAATATGGTAAAGCTCTATTAACCTCAGATGAACTACCTTGTTCAAGCATGATACATAGTTACTAGTTTCACACAAGTTAGGCGGGATATATTGCAGATTAGTCACCTAACAAGTGAAGGAACATATATGGAGCACTGCTCTCTCAGGACAGATTTTCCTGAAGAAAGTTCAGATGGAGGAAAACTAATTTCTTGGCCTCAGCTCACCATACAGAAAGTTTTGTTTTTTTAGTTTTTTTTTTAAGGAAAGTTCTCTATGTTACTCTATGAAATGCAAAGCAACATTGGATATATTTTTTCACTTAAAAGTTAAAATTCCAGATTCCCTGCTTAGGAAAGGTGAATATACTGGATTTGTGTAAGGCTGGAAGCATTTTTTCATTATTTTAGCTGCTACAAAGCAATATCATCACAGGCATGCACAAAAAATGACAAGACACACACATACACTGCTGATAGAGGCTAACAAACAGATCTACACAAGTTAGAGTCACCATAAATTGCACACATCAGCCCTCCACAAACATAAAGAACAGCCCATTAAACCGGTGCTTCACAACTCAACTTCTACAAGTTACCAGGAATCACTATTATAACATTAGTCACCACTCATCAGCTTATCTAAAAGTCTGAAGTTTGGGAGCTAGCTTTCACACAGTATCTCAGTAATAATGTAAAAATAAAAAAATAAAAGCCACAATAAAGCAAAACCCTAATCAAAGAAAACACCCAGCAAGTACAACATGTTTGAAGTAGGACCACAAATAGCACAGAGAGTGCTCTCAGCTGCTAGCCCCAGAAGTCGAATTCCTCAGCAGCAAAGAGAACAACTAAAGACTTGTAATTGCATGAAAAATTGCATGCATTTAATTGTGTTTTACCATTAAGAAAAGTGTGGTTTTGTTAAACTAGGTCTTTAAACAAAGAAAGGTAAAGTCTGCAATAAGGTTAGCCATGGTTTCCTCCATACAGAAATTTGGTTAAAGTCTTAACCAACTTTCCCCCTTCAATCCCACCTTCTGCCCTCATCTGTGTAGATTCTGACAGCCAGGAGAGCTCAGCTGACCCAAAGCCAGTAAAGTATCTTGCAGAAGTTATTTCACAGTGATGATCTTTATCATTTCAAAGAACTGACGATTGACTTCTAATTTAACACTCTTTAGGATTTGACTGTGCTGCTCTCCCTGTTTATTTTTTCAATGCACCTGCAATAACCACTTCCAGCTTTCACTGGAGCCAAACAGCAGCAGCCATCCGGGAGCAAGCGGCGCTGGGTCCAGCCGTGCGGCCGGGCACAGGCAGCCGGGCCGGCCGGGCCACCCCACCTCCTCCGGCACGCAGCGCCGGGTCTCAGCTCATGCATCATTCCCATGTCACTCGTTCCAGCGGCGCCATGTGACTGGGCCGGCGGCCAGGAACACAGCTACTAAATACAGACACTGCCAAGGCACGTCTGAGAACTGCCTCTGCCAGAAAATGAGATTAAGAGAAATCTTTTATCCTGCCTCTGCCTTTCCCCACCTTCTCTTGAACACAAGGAAGAGCTACACATTGTACATTGAAGGAGAATTGTGAGCAACAACGCAAGGCAGAATCTGGTATTTATAACACTGTACCAGCTCTTACTGCGTTGCAATGCTGTAAAAAAGTACTGACCAATCTCAGACCTAAGTATCTCCTACATAAGTGGGCAGGCCAAGACAGACATCACCACACCTTAGGGCTGGTATCCTGAGGCATGGGTTTGGTTGCCTGCTCTTTCCTGTTCCTTCTCCCTCTTCTATAAAGCCCTATTTTTTTAAATTTTTTTTTTTCAAGAAAGAGTCTGTATACAGCTTTCAAGCCTCTGTTCAAAGAAGTAATTTTAGAATATGAAAATAAAAAAATTATTAAGAAATAATGTTATTTATTACACATAAGTAAATACATAGATACAGGGATTTGAACAATGTCTGGTATTTAATATTCCCTCCCCTCAATTTTTTCTAGTTAAATGAAAAATATTTTTTCTGCTATAACACACACAAACCCCTTCACTCCAAGTAGCTAAAAACACCAGCATTTAGGAGCAACCATTTCTTTACAAATTTCCTCCACTTCCACTATGAAAAGGCTAAATTCACAAGAGGGCTTTGTGAACTTGAGAGGATGTAGCACTTTCTCAAGCTTTACAGGCAGAAGTTTAGGGTACTCTCTCCAGGGGAGCATAACAATTGCAAATCCCCATTTTTCATCATTGTTCTGAACATGCACTCCCACTATAAAAGAACAGTCTCAATAAGGGCTAGAGGCAAGTGCTATCCAGGGACCCCATGTCCCTCTTCCAAGGGAGACTGCTTCAGAAGGGGTCAGTTTCAACTAACCCAAAAGCACAAACTCAGCAGTATCACTTCACTTTAAAAAAAAAAAATAAAATTTACCTGGTTCTAGCAGCATCCTCCTAAATTCTTAATATATTAAAAGATATCATATGTGGCTGTCCAACAGTGCTGAAGCAGCCCAGTTTTTTTGACCAGCTAACATAATATTGGTGAGACCTCTGTAAATGGTTACTCTAAACTGTTGTAAGAACAAGGTGTGTTTTGATCCTTCTAAAACAGAGACTGTGACTGAAAAGTTACTATGCAATAATCAGGACAGGAAGGAAGAAAAATTAAGTTGAATATATATGAGAACGTACTCCTTTACCCAACTGGCAAGAATATGGGAAAGAACACACACAAGAAGCCATGCTTGATCACCCCAAAGTTGCTATTAGCATGAACAGCAAAGTCCATTGGCTCAGTCTAGATGAATGCCAGGAAATCCTGACTTAGATTGAATGAAGTGATAACATGGACGGATATAACGTCAGCTCCGGCATTTTTCACTAGTTGTAGCCAAAAATATGTTTTGCTCTTCTTGTTGTTGTTATGATAATTTGTCTATTCCATACAAAACACTTTCCTTAACCCTCTCTTGCAAGACAGCATGGAAAGTTGCTTTTCAGTAACTAGAACTGAATCTTGAAGGCTTAGATGCATTTATTTTCCCTGGAAAGGGAAGGAGGAACCACATCTTGGGACCATGCGTAGAAGATCATGGTAATTAAATCACTCACACCATATACCTTCTCGGTGAAAATGACTACACACAAAACCAACCAAACAAACCACAGTCCTGCAGCTGACTGGCATGGGCAAACCTAACCTTGCTGCAAGCCACTATGCTAAAGACTTACGTTCTGTTTACCACCAATTGCGTAGGACTTTGAACGTATAAATAGTCATTAAGTTATGAAACAGCCTCCCCTCCTTAGAGCAGGCCAACCTCTCTAAATTACTCACATAGGATCCCAAACATTTTCTCAAAAACACTGGTATTACAGTAGACTTAAAAGTTTATCCAGTCAGGTTTGTACGTAATTACAGCTGACCGCACCCAGTAACATGCTAACATTCGGCTGCCAAGAATCAGTCCATCAATCCTGAAATATCTGGGCAAAAAACTAAACATCACACAAAAATGCCGTTGCATCCTTGTCCTGCAATATGAAAATGCTTTGCACATTGACAATTTGCACATTGATAGAAGCAAACAAATTTCAGTCAGCAAGTTTATGTAGCAATTACCTACTTAGAAAAATTAGAAACCTTTCTCCTCACGAGAAGGTAAGAATTGGTCAAGCTCTTTTAGCATTCCCCAGAAAAACAGCATACAAGAAAATCCTTTACAACAGACCTGACTTATTGCTGAGATGAAGTCTACCAGAGCAGACTCACTAGAAGCCACCCTAACAGCTACAGACTCAAGATAACCTCACTTAAATACAAACAAAAATCTCACTTTCTTTTCACTTTCTGTCAAAACAGGACCCAAGGATACAACTCTAAGGAAGACTGTAGTCAACTTTTAGTGCTTCAGTAATGCAAACAAAAAGCCAAAATAAAATCAAATGTCAATCAAATTTCTAGTTCACATGCCAACACATTTCAATACAAATACAGAATTATTTCTTTAAGCAGTAAACAAAGTTTAATTCAGAGATTCAAGTCATCTTTGACACTCCACACAGATGTGTTGTGCTTAAGAACAAAGCAATTGGACAGATACCCTATCAATGTGCACATGGGTTCATTGAGTTGACTATTTCAAAAAACCTACATCCACTACAAAATACATTGCTCTATTTGCATTTTCATCTTCTTTGCATACCTATCCCTGCACCCATTATCCAGTGCAGCTATACATAAGCATTTTACAGCATTTCCACCAATTGCTATCATAAAGTGACAAACAGAAATAGCTATTTTCAAATATATGTTATTTCCCGTATTCTATTAAAAAGCCTTCCCAAATATATCCCTGTAAGACTGCTTACAGGAACTTCTGAACACAAGAAATTTAGCACCTGAACTTTTTTGAACTCAACTGTACTGTGATTTAGTCTACAGGGGGTGACTGACATATGTCTCCAAGTCTCCCAAGTACTGAAGTGATAAGGTGTTAATCACCCACTCTCGAACTGAGAATTGTATCTGCAATCATTTTAGCACTTTGTAAGCATGATTTATATCCACAGCCAAATCTCATAAATACCTTTATAAGGAGAGAGGGTTAATTTTTCCAACTCTTTAACTCGATGTGATCTAGAAATGCTTTGAACAGTTGGGAAGGCAGAGGTTGCACTCCTGAAGCTGTTTCAACTGGCTAACACATGAGAACAGCCTTCCTCCAGGCTAAAAGCCAAGACCAAGTAGGAGCTCAGAGCATGTCACTGTGGCTGGCTGCTAAGTGAACTGAAGTGACTACCAATTCCCTGCTCTATATTTCCAGCCTCCTCAACACAGCTGAGGATTACCCCTCCATAACCATTCCTGCATGGTGGGACAGCTTAATATAGACCACTGTAAGAAGAGCCAGTTTTATCACGGACCTTCACACAGACACAACTGAGAGGGCTTCAACACTGTTCTATCAACACTACTGTGGAAGTGACAAATGTCCAGCCAAAACCCCATTCCAGCACAGCACGGGAGAATGCAGCAACATCTTGCACCACAGGAGCCATTCACGAAGACCAGAGCCTTCACACGCATGGACTAACCCTGCTGCACAGCTGAGCGAAGGGGGTTCTGCACCAAATTCCTTCTTCCTTGTGCCCGCACCTTCCTTCACAGCAGCCTCACAAGTCTCTGTCTAGCTTGTTTAATCCAGTCCTGTTAAACAAGCCAGGACACTTCAGAAACAAAAGGCTCATGACCCTTCCTATAGTAGGAGTTGTCCTAAAAAGTACAACCCATTTTAGAGTGCAAGTTAGAGAGCAGAGTGTTAAATGTGAAAATTTTAAGAGGTCATTTTGGGGAAATGTGAGAGGAAAAGGCAAGGAAATATGACAGACATGAGCACTCAACTGTTCAGCAATAGTGCTCCCATAGACAAACAGAAGATACAAAAATTTGTCTGAACATAAAACTAATTTCTGTGAATGGCAGATTTTAAGAAGTTGTCATAACTGTCTTTCCCAGACCACAGAGAGCTTTAATATGATATTATATTACATTCTGTAAAACTATCCACATTCAGTGACATATTAAAAATAATAATAATAATAATAATAATAATAATAATAATAATAATAATAATAATTTAAGAATAACTTGCTCAGGACTATGTATTCGACAGTTTGTAGATCCTTCTCCCTGGGATTTCCTTCAAAAACTTTACCTAATGTACTCTGCTCAGATTTTCTGTACTCCTGGAGCCATGCATCAACAAACCCAACCGCAAGAGTTGAGCAATTCCAGGTGTTGGATAACATCCAGATTCAGAATTCAGTGCAAATACTCTGCACAGAAATTCAGAGCACTGAGTCCATTCAAGCCACTGTTTTCTTTCATTAAAGTCAGTCAACTCAATGAAAACAAAAGCTAAGAGTTATTGTAAGAAACTTCCCAATTGCATTATAAAAAATTAAGTGCTAATATGTTCAGATTTCTAATTTGGAAGTGCAAAAACCAAATTCAGACCGCTAGCACCTCTATTAGAAAAGTAAATAAATATTGTCAGATTGTTTACTTAATACAGCTGATTGCATTAGCACACGTAAAACTTGACTGAGCACCTTGGAGGAGAAAAGTTGAGCTGCATTGCACTGAAGTGAGAGCATCCTGCAGAGAAAGCTCCATACTTGATTCAGTCATTACATCACACACAGCTCAAGTTTCACTTCAGTACAGTCTATGGAAGCAAAACCATGACTCAGTTTTAACAGTACTTAAGTGTGATGTAAAGCCCTCGTGCCCATTTATCAGTACAATTCCAAGAATCTCACCAATATCCAAAAGTGCGCTGACTGGCCAAAGACATTTCAGCTGCTGGCCAGGTAAATGCACCTGCCCTTGCCCTAGTCGACATGGGGAAGACAAGCACTGTTGCCAAAACTCCTAAGCTTGTCCTCTCAGTGCCTCAGAACACTTTGTCTTGTAGCCGGCACAGGAGCCTGTCTTCTGACATCAGCCTTGCCAATTAAACCATGACATTACTAAGGTATTTGAGTGACAAACCCATACAAACAGGGCAAATGGAGTGACTTGAGAAAGGCACTGGTAAGGTGAAGGAGGAGAAAGCAGAACAGAGAAGAACCTGAGCATGAAGAGCTTGAGCATGAAGATTAAGAAGCAGTGTAGGCAGAGCACACACAGAGGAGCTGATTCATGACAGGCAAAGGTGAACTGCCATGTCCATGCCTGTTAGTAAGATCAGCAGTAACCTGACACTATCACAGGAAGTACACAGAAAAAGTGCAGACAGGTATTTGCTGTCTTCACACAAGTACCCAATTCAAAGTCCTCCTTTTCTTGCTTATTCTCTATAGCAAGACTGTTAACCACCACCCTACAGAATTGCATTCCTCATCTTTTGCCTAAGAAGGGTACCCATGGAAACCTTCACACAGCAAATACTGGCAATTAGGACAGCCTAAGAACATTCTTCTTACAACACTTCATCTAAAATGCATACAACACAACAGTGTGCTCTTAGTCAAGGGTGCACTTAGAAGTAACTCTTGACAAATACAAAACAACACATGGCTCAAAAACTGAATCTCCTCTTCAGAAGCTATCCATGAACATCACTTAGATGCAAAGTACATGATGAAAGTACATGACTGAGTGTCAGAAGGAATTCTTAAAGGAACAGGTACATCACCAAGGTTTGTAGCACATATAATGAGTATTAATCCAAAGAATTTTCTTTGCAAAAGAAGTCCTCAGCAACTTCAATAATACTAAAACATCAGAACAAGAAATTACTTATATGAGAACAATTACTCCATTTCCGGTCCCCCCTGGCCCCAGCTGCTTTGTCATATCTACTCTCTCAAGGCATTTGGTCACCTGTAACTCACTGTTCAGACTGAAGCAACAGCTAAAGGCCACTACCATTGGAACACCTACATCCCACAACACCAAAGTGGGATGACATGATGACTAATGACTAAAACATTTTTGTCAAAACTCTTCCATCTTCCTTTCTCTTAAATTTTAATAAAGCTATTTGCAACTTTAAGTTAGTTTACATAAGGAAAGTTACAAAGTGTATGTAAGTTTACATGAAGCCAGCCTTCACTGGCAACAAAGCGCTGCATCAGTTTTTAAAATGTTTCTCCACAAATTCATCTTTCATGAATGCTTGTCCACATTTTTCAGCCCCAAGCAGCTTTATTTTCTCATTTACATCAAGCCATTTATATCAACAGGTATTCCCTTACAGCATTAGCATCACTGTGTTAAATTACAGTTTCCTGCTTTAAGTTGTGCTACCAACAATGAAAGGTACCTTCAAGGCCTTCTGCTGCTACTACTATTCCCCAAATCACTTTCCACTGAGCATAGTATGTGGCACAAACTCACTTATCCACTTTTGGACATGTCAACAGCAAAAATGCCCTAGGAATAAAGAATCAAGCACCTACTATTCAACTGCATATCAATTTAAGAATCAATGCATGGAACTCCATGGATAAGCTACTTCTAAATCAGAAATAAGGTACCACACAGGCAAAGCCCATTTGATTGTCACGCAATAATGCATCTTTTCATGGAATTAAATTCAATAACCCAGGTACATCCATCCCTATCAAAATATTAGCAGCTTGTGCATTTCCACACATTTTTTAGTCATCTGTAGCAAAGAAAAAACAAAAAAAAACCAAAAACCAGGCTGTCTTCTTGCAACTTTAAGAGAGATTGAGCTAGTTTCAGAGCAAAGCTACAGGAAACCAAGAGGTTGTTCAGTGATAGCAGTGTTTAGGGGAGGGGAAATTCAAACAAGTAAAGAAGAAGAATGGCCTTAGTTCCTGCAAAGCTCAAAAGCAGAGGACTTGAGGTTTGTTTGTTTTCCTCTAAAAAAGCCCCAGGCTGGAAATGTGGCTTCCATGTCAAAAGACCATACTTTCAATAACTTCCTCTCTAAGCTGTTTTCTTGAGTGAGACTGTAATAAATCTCTTTCTACAGAACTTATTCTTTAGCTCATTTTAGTGATGAAAGACTAATGCCAGCACAGAAGTGCAATACTGCATCTTAAGGCTCACCTTTGGCTGTCAGTGAAATGGTGTATGGTTTAGACTTGCTCTTTGACCTTTCCTGCCCCCATGCTCAGATCTGGCCCTGAGCTGGATTGCCATTCTTACAGCATATAAAATAGTGATTTGCTTTCAAATGCATTTTGAAGGGTTTAGAGCCAGATGCATTTCTCCTTACATGGAAATAAGGATATTTCCATGTATGAAGATATACGTGTACTCAGCAGTGTTATTGCTGTGTGGACCTCTACAAAACTGCAAGAAGCTCAAGAAAAACCCAGTTAGGTCACAAGAACATTCTGAGAAGTGTTTAATTTGAACAAACTGACATGCAAGCAGACTCCAAGCTCACTACTGCTTTCTTTCCTTTTTCAGAAGGTGGAACATTGCCAGGCTGGTAATAAATGCTGTGAAATAATGCTTAGCAAGTAGGATCTCACCAAGCATTTCAGCACTATGACCAAAGGAATCACTAGTACCAGCTGCCAAACAAATGATCTCATATACCAAAGCTAACAGTTACCAGATAGATATCCTGCAGCTACAACATGACATCCGTTCCATTACAGACACCAGAAGGAGCAGCTGATACTTAAAGCCAAAGAAACAGAATGCATGCAAGTTTCAGACACAGCTGAAATAATACAACCTTTTTTTTTAAAATCCACATAAAATGAGGTTATTCTCTACTGTACAGCAGTCCTTCACTAAACATATCAGTATCAAAGAAATTTCATCACAGGTTGCAATGCAGAAATTACACATTCATCAGTGAATGCAATGTTCCAAAAACTACAAAACATTTATCTTCATTTAAAAAAACCAAAAAACGAAAACAAACCAAACTACCAAAGACTGAAATTAAGGTGAAGTCTGAACCTGCAGCTTGAGGATAACCTCAGACTTTATGTTGAAAAGTACAGAAAAGCACTGATGTGAAATTTTTGCTAGAATCAAGAAAACAATTACAGAAAAACTGCTATCAATTTAAGTAAAATCAAACTATCTGAAACCCATATCAATCTCCTTAAAGCCAGCCTCCAATACCTTACTCAAATACATGCTTAGCACTTGAGACATTCTAGTCTTGAGATACTATGTGCTTATACTCTATTTAATCCCTAAAACTTAATGGACCGTTCAGTGAGTAAGGAATTGGTTGGATGGTCACATCCAGAGGGTAGTGGTCAACAGCTCAGAGTCCTGATGGACATCAGCAACAAGTGGTGTCCCTCAGCGAATAAGATCAATCATAAAATGATGGAATTGAGTGCATCCTCAGCAAATTTGCAGACAACACCAAGCTGTGCTTGTCCACACACCTGAAGGATGGGATGCCACCCCAAGGGACCTGGACAAGCTCAAGAAGCAGGCCCATAGGAATCTCACGAGGTTCAAAAATACCAAGTGCAAGGTGTTGCACCTGGGTCAGGGCAAACCCTGGTATCAACCCAGGCTGGGGGATGAACAGATCAGAGCAGCCCTGCTGAGAAGGACTCTGGGATGCTGGGAGATGAGAGGCTGAACATGACCCAGCAAAGTGCACTCACAGCCCAGAAAGCCAAACTCGTCCTGGACTACATTAAAAGCAGTGTGGCCAGCAGGCTGAGGGAGACTATTCTGCCTTTGTGAGACCCCACCTGGAGTGCTACATCCAGCTCTGGGGGACCCCAGCACAGGAAGGATGTCAACCTGATGGGTCAAGTCCAGAGGACAGATACAAATTATTAGAGGGATGGAGCATCTCTCCTATGAAGAAAGGCTAAGAGAATCGAGGCTGTTCAGTCTGGAAAAGAGAAGGCTTCAGGATGACCTAATTGCTACCTTTCAGCACCTGAAGGGAGCCTACAAGAAAGATGGAGAGAAAATATTTTTTAAAAGCATGTACTGACACCACAAGGAGGAATGGCTTCAAACAAGAATAGGTTTAGATTAGATATTAAGAAAAATTCTTTACTGTGAGGGTGGTGAGACACTGGAAGAGTTTGCCCATAAAAGTGGTGGATGCCCCATCCCTGAAAATGTTAAAAGCCAGGCTGGATGGGGCTCTGATCAATCTGGTCTAATGGAAGGCATCCCTGTCCAAGGCAGCAGGGGTTGGAACTAGATGATCTCAAAGAGTTCCCTTCCAACATGAGCTGTTCTATGATTCTGCTCAGCACATGACCCTGGTAACACTCCGAAAAATTGCACAAACTTTGCTAAATCAATCCTGTAAGAGGAGTAACATTTGATAAGGCAGTAAGTTTTAGGAGAATTTATCCACATAAATACATGTTTCTTGCACACAAAGTAATTAGGGTTTTCCCAGAGCCTCTAGGAAGAAATATACTGAACTACAGCCACTAAAGTGTCTCTGTTGAAAGGGGTGTGTGTATACACACACACATACATCTTTACATACGTATTACACACATAAATATATATGTTTTCAGTCAAAGGAAGCAAGAAGCAGCAGTAAAAAAACAGAATCTCAAGTCTGTGTACAAAACTGCTTAGAACAAACATAATATCTCACTAATCCACATCTGTTCTTGAGCTGGTTTATAATTTCACTTTTTGGAAAAAAATAAGTAAGCTATTCTGTAATTCTAACTACCACCCTTCTACCCCTTCATACTTCCATTATCCTGAAGGGAGGCCTGGGCCAGTAAAAAGTCCTACTTTCCTAAAAGCTCTATATTAGCATCTACACCTCATGTTTACATCCTCCTCACCCAGCAAGTAAGGATTGTGCTTATGTGAACATGTAGCGCAGCCCAACCAGACTAGCTCCACAGAGCGCAATAATTGGTGCTAAGGACCTGACACCCACACTATACATGTTCTGGAGTTTTACTTTTGACCAGCTGGAGTCTGGTCCCAGGGATTGAATATCCATTAGTGGTTGAAACACAATTTCTAATTTCATTCATTCCAACAGGAATCCAGTTTATGTACCAAAGCCACTTGGCTTTGTGAGCCAAAGTACAGTTAGTGGAGACAATTTAGAGGTTTTCTTTAAAAGAGAACTCCTGAGCCAAGTTCATATGTTAATGTTCATGCACCCAGGAAATCATTTCCTGTGGCTCCACATTCATCTATAGGCATCATGTCTCTTGCTCTTTGAGGCTGTGCCAGCTCATCCTGGTAAGCAGCATGGACCTTGAAGCTTCATGTTTCCTTCAAAGCCAAAGAGATGAAGCAGTGTGGACCTCTGGTCAAGATTTAGCTCCCATTAAAGGACAGGGTGCAATAGAAAAAGCACACACAGTACTTGTTATAGAAAAAACCTCAAGCCTGGTTGATAGCCCTCTGCAACAGAACTTTTCCTGGTGTTCCTGGGAAGACTAGAAAACAGAAAGCTTCCCAGCAACACAGTTCAAAAAAGTTGTCAAATTACATTTATTTGAGGAGGCATTAACTACTTAAAGATTTCTGGTGATTCCTCTGTTGCTCACGGTAAGGAGGGTGTGTGAATACACTTAGGCTGTCAAAACAATTGAAAGTCCAAGGATACAGATTGTTACTGGTCTTACAAGGTTCCTTAACAAACCTAAATACAGCAAGACATATTGAATGTGGAGGGACCTCACTAACCAACACATGAAGAAGGAACAAAACGAACAAAAAAAAATCCTTAAAAAGACAGTCTTGTCATTAGAAAATTATTCTACCACTTTGCATCTAACATTGACCAGCAGTATATGCTTAATACAGAAACTACCAAAGGATTAAGTCTCCCAATTTACTTTGGTTGAATCACACCTCTTCACTCAAACAGATTACTATTCAACAGAAAGTCTATTAAAAGCATTGCAGCAGAGCTTCTAAGACCCTCTAAGGATGCCCCTGCAGATCATGAACAGATCACTAGAAAGAAAGAAAAAGCATTACTGCATACTTAGAAGTCATAAGGAAGAAGCTTAATATTAACAAGCAAAAAGTGCAACCCCTAACTTCACAAAATACTCCAAATGGAACCATCTTACTGATTTTAATGGGAAACACACTGTACAAGGGATCTGCCTTCGTGGAGATACTTGATAATCCAATACCAATCCAATAATCCAGAACTAACAGCACTGGTCTCTGACACAGAGTATTTTTAAGTACAATGCAAAATAATAGAGTTAGTCTGTAACAATCAGTTTCAATGTAGAAAATTGTTTTCTTCTATATTAAAGGAGATCTTTAACTCATAAGGTGAATAAATGTTACAAGAAGTAAGTAGCAGCAACACAGAAGTAACCTGCAGTTACAAGTACAGCATATAGACTCTACAGCTTCACAAAATTCACCAGATTTGTTCTCTAATATAAACACAGCTCCAATACTGTGTCCAATCATTTTCAAAAGAATCACCTTATAACCCAAACAGACTGACATTTTCACCTTAAACCATTTTTCTCCACGATCTTGCAACTTTAGCCATGCAAATGGCCATGTCCCACACATGGGACCATTTTTGAAATTATAATGGCTCCACAACTGTGATCTTTCGTACTTGGCACTATGGCATTTTGTGGATCAAAATATTGTCCACCCCCCTCTCCCTAACCATCCTTAGTAGTTTCAGCGGTGAAAGCCCAGATTCCAATTCAACCCCGTGTACCATCCGATCACAAGACCAGTCAACTCATGCCGCACAGAAAAACAGGCACAGAGGTTACCGGGCATGCATGTGATTGTCACTGCACTCACCGGGCCGCTCGGTCTTGTGAGCAGCACAGATGTCACAGGAACAAAGCTCCAAAGCACCAGCCTGAGCAAAATGCTGTCCCCGAAGGTTCAGAAAACACTAATAATTCAGTATTACACGGAGATTCAATATTATATAAAGGTTACACACATAAACCCTGAAGCAGCGATAGCTACTGAACCTCACCTTTCAGCATGTGCGGTATCAAAAGCAGGGGGCAGTGAAAGGCGCCTAATGCTGAGCGGGTCACCAGACTGCACACGTGTATTTAGGTCACAGCAATTAAGACGCATCTTAATTTTTCTGTGCTGTTGAGACCCGAGCAGGAGTTACCACAGCAATCGCACAGAAACGCCAGACAGGGGGCCCGGCACCTCTCCCCCACCGCTGCCGAAGGGCGAGCGCCCCACGGCTCTCGGGCGTGCCACCGCCAACTCGCCCAGAAAATGGCTGAGAGAACCAACGGGAGGGAAAGGCGGGAGAAGAGCCACCCCGGCGCGGTCGTGCCCCCCGCCGCACGCCCTTCGCCCCCGGCCGCTCCCCCGGAAACTCTGCAGCAGGGATCCCGCGGGGGCTGCGCCACACCTGCGCCCCACGCCCCGCACGCGGCCGGG
>VZTX01010031.1:1210920-1252738 GCA_013400915.1 Pardalotus punctatus
CCACTCCCGGCGGCCGCCCGTCACCTGACCGAGGGGCCGAGCGCTCCCGGCCGGCGGCGCGGACAGCGGCCGTGCACCGGGCAGGGCAAGGCAAAGCAGGGCAGGGCAGCGCTCCCCGCGCCGCCGGCGGACGGGAGATGGGGACGCGGTGGCGCCACGCCCCTCGGGCGGTTCCCATTGGCTGCGCGGCGCCCTTGCCCCGCCCCCAGCACGTGGTAAACGCAGAGGAGGCCTTAAAGGGACACGCCCGGCCGGGCCGCGTGGCGTGTGCGTGGGGCTCCGGGGTTAGAGCGAGCTGGAGAATCCCTGCGAAGGGGCTGGAAGAGGCCTTAAAGGCCATCTAGTCACAAACTGCACTGCCATGGGCAGGGACATCTCCCACTAGACCAGGTTTATCGAAGTCTTATCCAACGTTGCTTTGAACACCTCCATGGTTGGAGTATCCACAACCTCCCTGAACAGCCTGTTCCAGCGCCTCACCACCCTCATAGTAAAGAATTTCGTTTTAATATCTACCCTTAATTTCCCCTATTTCAGTTTGAACCCCTTGTTGCTTGTCCCATCACTACAGTTCCTGACAGAGTCCCTCTTCAGCTTCCATGTAGGCCCCTTCAGATACCCGAAGGTTGCTGTGAGGTCTCCACACAACCTTCTCTTCTCCAGGCTGAACAGCCCCAACCTTCTTGCTCTGTCTCCACAGGGGAGGTGCTCCAGTCCCCTTATCAATCCTCTGGACTTGCTCCAGCATTTCCAAGTCCTTATGTTGGGGACACCACGACTGCATGCAGTTCTCCAGATGTGGTCTCACAAGAGCAGAGGGGGAAATACCTCCCTCGACCTTCTGGTCCCACTACTTTTGATGTAGCCCAGATTTGGTTGGTTTCCTGGGCTGCAAGCACACATTCCCAGCTTATGTTGAGTTTTTCATCCACATCCACACATGGATAATGTATCTTTTACAATATATTTAATGTATATATAGAGCTGAGTTTGCATACATATGTGTGCCATGTGTATGCACACATGTAAATCATGTGTTTGTGATTTACAACACTGTATTTGTGCAGTGAAGCACAAACAAAGCACTGCCTGCATCAGAAGGGGCTGTTTCCTTGTTAGGGCTGACAGCAGAATGTGGTGTCCAAGTGGCCTCTCATCTTTCTCACATCACAGATTGACAAAAATCCATTGGGTTTCAGGAAGCTTGCATCCCTTGTTTTGCTCTATGCACTAATCTGCCACTAGTCCAGGAAAGTTTAATCTGATTTTTTTTCCTGGTCAGGACTAGAATATCTGTAATGGAGAGATCCCTGTATATAATTGTAGAAATACTGTGATTCCCTTGGAGAATCTGAACTTTTACTTTAGTCTTTGACCAGGCAAGCAGCAGTATTTTTGCAGGAAGGTACATCTGCTGGAATGGTGCCTATTTTCACTCATTTCTGTTTAAAAGATATCTTCCATTCACAAATAATTAGATGAGGCTACAGTATTTAGGTATCATTTGGAGCTTTATGTTTGCTTGTTTGATTTGAGGGAAAGGATTGTGTGGTTTTGCCCACCAGAAGGATGACACCTTGATGCAGCCCCCAAGAGAACATGACTTCAAAGGCTCCTTTTCAACAAGTTAAGTCACTGCACAGTGTGGTGCAACAAAAAACAACCAACCAAGAAAATCCCCCCCAAAACCCAAGCAAAGCAGAATCACAATAACTTCCTGCTCTTTTTAGGAAACTGGAAGATGAGACATGGAGAATGGCAGTTATTATAATAGTTGTTATGAATTGTTACAATAGTTGTCTTCAAACTCAACATCTAGTAGTAGTAGAAGAGGTGGTGGATGTATTTTAGAGTCAGCTTTTTGCTGTCTGGAGAAGCTGATTTCTCTTTAAAATATGAGGTGACTGTCTACTGGCCTGATAATCTGACCAGCTGAACCCTCATAACAGCACACTGAAAATCTTGTAATGCTCAACTGATCCTGTACGGAGGTCCATTCTCAGAAGGGCTTTAACTACTTCATCTGCGAGAATGAATACCAAATGTAAATCTTTCAGCTTGGATGTTGTTACTGCTTTTGATTCTTCCACCATAATCACTAAATGCCCCCAGGCATTAGAGTCAATTCACTGAACCAAAGCTGAAGGACAGAAGTGAGAGGGTATGATGATGACAGCACACGGAAAGGGGAGTGAATAGCAGGGTGTGGCTGGACAAGATGAAAGACATCATAGTTGGCACAGTAATCAACACAAATGAGAATCTAGCCATCCATCTCTAGAAATAATCACTGGACTGCATTTCTCAAAGAACAGTATTGAGTAAAATTTGCAAACACTCTGGCTGCCACTCTATGGTCCATCAGGGTTAGCAAGGAGTGCTGACCAGTGGGCATGGAATCAGAGGCTAACAACCAGTTGTGTCCCAATGTCCACACCACAAATATTTTACAGGGTTTTATTTTGGACTGGTTGCAGTCTGGTCCTGTCAGCAGAATGCATATCAGTGACTGGAGAACACTGAATGTGTTTCTGAAAAATATCTGGTTTAGTTTCATCTGAAAATTATCCACTTTCTATGCCCAGATGCCACTCCAAAATGTGAAGCAAGACAAAGTCAGTGATGTTGGCTGATGCTCAGTATAAAAGTAGTTCTCAGTGTTTTCTGTTAATGTGTGTGACTATCACTATGGTCTGAAATTGATAACACCACGGTAATATACTATCTGAAGGCTATTTCTGGAAAAGGAAAAAGAAAAAAGAAAAACAGGGAAGACAGCAGAATCAGCAAAGGACTACAAAATAATTTTCACAAGCAGTATGCACTGTCACACCCCAAACTGAGTTTTGCTATAAAGAACACCTAGCAAAGCAAATGCAGTGATTTTTCACTAACTCCAGAGTGCAAAATATCAGCAGATGTAAATAAAAACACCATACCAGCTGTCAAGCAAAGATCATTTACAGCAAGATAGTGTGTCTACAGCCCTCACTCTTCTAGGAAATAAAGGAAATAGAAATGGCATTTAAAAATCAAAAACTGATATTCTGCCTGAAGGTCAGACTCTTTATGTGCAGAGAAAGACAATTTAGTTGTTTAAACTTCAGTCAGAAAAGGAGCCAGATTCAGGATGCAGAAAATGGGATTTCGTTAAGAAATTGTCAATACATAAAAAGGATCATTCAAATCCTGGGATAGCTGAATGCTTGGAAAAGCATATCAATGTTTCACAGGGCATAAACCTCTCTAAAGAATCTCTCCTGAAAATGTAGGAACTGGGTTTGATAGCCAGGACAGGCAGGATTAAAAGCCAAGTCTCCTAAGTCACACTTTGCCTCCCTATCACTTATACCTGGATGAAATGTTGAGCTCCTTTATGGATGCATTCCTTCCACTCTGCTCAGTCCTGAATGCACAAATCCAAAATGCTCCTAAACCTCTGTCAGAATTAGGCTTTGGAGGTACTGCAAAGAGAGTCAGAGGCCAGAACTGGTAAACTCTGAGGATTTAACAAAAAGTTTGTTAATCCAAGATGTTTGTTAAAGATTTACTGCTTAGTGTGGTGATTCCTAAAGCTGCTGTTTAGGTTACATGAACACAGGTAAGTCTTGCTACATTGCTTTGCAATGCATCAGCAACATTTTTCGTTCTGTAAAATAAACAAAATCCAGTTTTTAATGCCAATTCAAACATGCCAACTAAAATGTGACACTAAGAAATACCTAGAATTATTCTCTCTCCATAATGTTATTTTTACTATTTAGCACATTAAATCTAAATTACTCTCCACAGAGGATTAAGAAACCTATTGTAAAATATATTTCACTTCACAAGTAGAGACAGAAACTGACAGAAAAGGAAAGCTTGGGATTGCAGCCCCCTGCAAACCAGCTTACTCATCCTTCATTGAAGCATTACATAACTTGAGCTGTTGCTGCAGCAACTTTTCCCAGCCCCTGAACAGAGCCACAAAGGTGCTGCCATAATACAGATAAGCAGTTTCACTGTCTTTTTATGCAGAATACACAGTCAGTTAAAAACCAAAGGAAGTTTGAAGGGAAATATTAATTTAATTGTTTCAAAATTACTGGGAAATACTGATGTATGTAATGAAATATTTAATTTTCAATAGTCTTTGGTGTTAAAAGCAAAGAGAATGGCCAGATGAGGAATGTCTTCTTTTAATCACCACAATATAAATATCAAGTAATATGGAGAGAATTGGATTGTGTGAAGGTAATAGGCATTTATAGTCCTCTGAAATCACCGCTGTATGTATGTATCTTGTCAAATTTCCTAAAGCAAGTGTACAAGGGTACTTTTTCCTCCAGAAGAGCCTGAAAATGCACATACCTGTGAATGTTCAAACATTTATTTGGAACCTGGTTTTGTTCCTCTTCGCAACAAAGTTCTTGGCATTGGTAGATTGTATTTCTAAGTCTCCTGCTCAGGACTCTGTCCAAAGTCTAGCAGGAAATCCTCATGTTCCAGATTTTCTATGGTGAAATCTGCCATGGGTCTTCCTATTTGCTGGCTGCACTCGTCTTTAAGCCCGTGCAGATGTAGTTCACCTTGGACTCCATGCTACCCACATTAGATGCAGACCAAAACCCCTTTCTACACCATAAAGACTGCAGTCATCATAATTGATATTTCAATACCTTTTGGTGGCAAGTGTGATAAACATGCATTTACATGAAATTGCAGTAATATCAGAACATACATTTGTATCAAAACTGATGGCAGGAATTTAGCAACAAAACTGACATCCTGCATTAGAACTGTTGCAGCAGTGCCCAGCTGCTAGCTGACACTTTGGGCCTCTACTTGCAAGCCATGGCTTCTACTGTTAGCAGAAGTCACAGGCACTCTCTTCCATGCCTCCTCACATCCTGAGGTCCTAAATACTACTCTGGATATCTGCCTCTGAAATATGTTTTAAGTAGACCTGAAATACATAGCCAAAAAGTCTGCTTATTCTTGCTTGGTTCTTTAGAATTTCTTCAGGAATCAGCATATCTAAAAGTTAGTGACAAGTAAATGCGTGACTTTATTTTCAGTTTCTGTCATGTCAGCTCTGTGTGGAAAATTTTCTTTTAAAAATATCCTCAGACAAGAACACGTGGCTCTTTCATTGTTTAACATTGCATTTTAATTCAACTTAAAGGAATCTGCACAGAGTTAATAACTCCTCAGTATGAGTTTAATTTGGAACCTCTATTCAATTTTATGCAGAAAAAGACTTGGTGCAGATGGGTAACAATAAACCTGATGGTGAAAAACTAGATTTATTTTTCCTGTCTCATGTGTCTTTCATGAAGGTGACATGCTTGATATGCCAGGTCACATGGGAATAGCACATGATGCACCCTGTGTGTCACATGGCACAGGGAAGGCTGAGTGGCTGCTCTGCTTCACAGCAAGCAGGGAAAGCATCCTTCCAAGAATGTTTGCATGTTGGGAGCTTCTTGATGGCTATTCTGAAAAGCTGATTAGGTACGTGTTTCAGTGGCTTGTCAGATGGATGCCATCAGTATTGCACCATATTCTGAAGCTGCATTTCAGTCCAGTGAAAACCCCACAGACATGATTACTTCTGTACAAAGCAAAATGTCTTTTAATATCCTTAGACAACACAGCCCTGCACTGAGCCAAAGGACTCACTTTCCAGTGGAATTAGCATATTTAAGCTTCAATTTTCTTCACAGTGTCAAATACAGATTTAAAGGTGAAAAAAAAGAAGCAAGAAAAACAAAAATAAAAAAACCCTAGTCTGTACGCAAACATATTTGCCCATTGTAACACAATCTGCAACAACTATAAATAATCTTTGTTTTGCAGTTTATTCTTTTGTGAATGTAATTTCACAGGCTAGAATAATTATGAAATAAATTTGCTTATTATGTATTCCATCAGAGTACCAGTTTTAGAATTATATATGCATTTCTATGCATTTATCAATGATGGCTTAATAAGTCAGGGAGGGAAGAAGAGGCAAAACCAAATATTTTATAACAGGCTGATCTTTGAGTTTCATTAGGCTGGGGGGGTCATACTCCAGCAAGTATGATGTACTTGGTGGAGGGGAGATCTGTACTTGAAGCCATTTGCTTCAGGACTTTAGCATTCACAACACGTGTTGATCTATTGATAATACTCAAACTAGTTTACTGGGTAGCCAAAGCTGTATGTATGGAAAAATAAATAGCTGAATTAAAAAATTAACAGACAATTCAGTTATAGTGAATATTTTCAATGTACTGCTTTACGGGTATTTACTACATAAACTATTGAAGTGTCAGAAGATAAGAGGTATTTTGGTCATAGGGAATATTTCTAAATTACAGGATCACGAAGTATTAGAGGATCACAGGGGTGATTTTACTGCTTGAAAACAGATTTGAGAGGACTTTATAAAGTAAATCTGACTTTGTAAGATGTTATTTGTATATAAATTCAGTGTATAATTTATGAATTTGAACATGAAATCACTCAGTAAATTCTTGACAGAAGTCACACTATGCTTGGTTTTTACAATCTGTCAATGACTATAAATTAATACGAAACTAATTGTGCTACTGCAGTGCTTGGGAGATATTAATTCAGCTCACGTATTTTCCAGAATCTCCTACTGATGCTGAGAAAATCACTTGATTTCTCTCTTGTTCAGCTCACATCTCCAAATTATCACAGAGATGCCTTTTTCTTTGTACCTCTGAAGTACCTTGCACATAGGGACTTCCAAGCATCTAGTGTAAGAAGAATTACTCGTCTAGAATCTAGACTATTCCAACTTCACCAGTAAAAAAAAAAAACTGCAGGGACTGAATAAGTCTACTCCTGGTAGAATGAATCACTGCTTCTTCCTGAGAGGAAGCTGCCAATAGCTCTTGCGGGGGACACACACCAACACCACACACTTTACTCTGATGTCTGCTAAAGAAATCTCTTCTAGACGGTACTCACTTGGCTAGCAACTGACTCACTGAGATCATAGAATATTTTAGGTTGGGAGGGACTTTTAAAGGTCTTCTAGTATAACCCCCCTATAATAAGCAGGGACATCTTCATGTTGATTAGGTAGTGCAGACCCCCGTCCAACCCAGCCTTTTATGTTTCCAGGGATGATGCATCTGCCACCTCTTGGGGCAACCTCTTCCAGTGTTTCACCACCCTCATTGCAATAATCTTTTTTCTTTTGTCTAATCTAAATTGACCCTCCCTCTGTTTAAAACCATTACCCCTTGTCATATCACAGCAGGCCCTACTAAAAAGTTTGTCCCTCTCTTTCTTATAGGCCCCCTGAAGTACTGAAAGTTCTCCCCAAGAGCCTTATCTTCTCCAGGCTGAACAACACCTGCTCTCACCCTTTCCTTATAGAAGAGGTATTCCTAATAATCATCCCTCCATCCCTTACATGATCTTGGTGTCCTGCTCTGGACTCGCTCTAACAGGTTGACATCCTTCCTGTGCTGGAGACCCCCAGAGCTGGATGTAGCACTCCAGGTGGGGCCTCACAAGGGCAGAATAGTCTCCCTCAACCTGCTGGCCACACTGCTTTTAATGTAGTCCAGGATACAGTTGGCTTTCTGGGCCAACACTGCTGGTGTGAGACCACTTCTCCTACACTACTGCACCTCATCCATGCTAAGTGTAATGATAAAAATATCTCAGCCAGTGACTGTGGCCAAATGCCTCATGAATTATAGATTACTCAAAGCTTTGGTGGCCTCTGACATCGTGGTGCCTGTGAAATTCCTGACACAGCTGCATGACCTGGCTCAGAAAGAGAAATGGCTTAGTGTGGTTCCACTGATTTCTCACTAAGTGTTCGCAGATGGTAGCAGATGGCTTTTCCTTCTGTTAAGGGTTCCCAGATGCAATGTGCAACAGCACTCAGTGCTGATCACCTCTTCTACCAAACATCTGTACAGATGTGTGGGAATGATTACAATGCAGTAGATGGAGTGCAGTTATTAATATCAATGCTACTTTATCTTTTCTTTCAATCTGGGAATTACAACTGCCCTCTGACACATCTAATATTGAGAACATACTGAGAGAGAGATGAAAACCAGCTTGATGAAGCTCAAGTCCAAACATACAGACATGAATTGGAGGAGAAAGCCTTTGGAGGACACAATCAATCAAAGAATGAATGTAGAGGTTTCTGGGATGGATTAGAGGAGTCCAAGAAATAAAGAGGCTCATTTTGATCAGCGTCATTTCCAGAAGGACTATAAGTTTGCAGGAGTCAGATCCCAGCACACTTCTGCCCCTTCTATTTTTGCCACATGTCCCTTGCCTCCATGATGCCATTGAGTACATGATGTGGCCATGTTGAACCATTCAGCTGCTTGGGAATCCTGCACTTTGAGGAGCCCCAACCAAATATATTGGTAGTACTTACATTCCTTGGTCAACACAAATGTCTGAAAGAGATTGTTTGCCTTGGAGAAATTATCGTGATATTCATCCTTTGGGATGAAACATATTTTGTTTTCAGACCTTAGGAAGACGAGAGTTATTCAGCATTTCTAAACCTTTACGGGGTAATAGTAATTTTTGATAATTTGCCCATTTTACCATGGATCACCACTTTTCACAGAGCCTGCCATTTCTCTCATAAAACATAAACCCAGGCAAAACCTACACCCTCTCTCCTTCCCCGTCATTCCAGGCCGTGTGTGTATGTATAACCTCGAGAAAGAAATGCTCCCTCTTTGGGGATTATATCCGAGTCACCTAAGGCCGCTCAGAAGCGGGAGCGGAGGCGGACCTGTCCTGCAGCCATCTGCGGACTGCCGACTCCAAGGGGACCGACCGCCCGCCCCCGCCGGTGGGAGGAGCGCGGAGCGGCCCCGACCCGCGGGCGGCCCAGATCGCGGGCGGCCGAGCGGGCGGAGTCAACGCGCCAGCGGGCAGCTGCGGGATGTCGCACCCGTCCCCTGTCGCCCGGCCCAGCAAGGCCAGCAACCCCCGCGCCTTCTTCGATGTGGACATCGGGGGCGAGCGAGGTGGGGAGGGGGCGCGGCGGGACCCGGGCGAGCCCCCCGGGCNGGACGGGGGGGAACCCCGGGCCGGGCCGGGCGCGGGCCCCGCGGGCTGCAAGCGCACAGCCCCGGCAGCGGGAGGATGAGGAGGAGGGCAGCCCCGCTGAGAACGGGCCTCCCCGCCGGGGCTCCCCCGCCAGAGCGAACAGGCCGGAGGAACGTGGAGAGAAAGGCAACATGGCAGCGCGGGCGCCCCGGCTGGGGGTGCCGGGGGCGATGCCGGGGGTCGGGGTACACCCGCCGCCGGTGCCCCCGTGCCGCGCGTTCCCATGGCAGCCCTCTCTGCCCATCCTCGGCTCCTGGAGCTGCCCACGTGTGCGGCAGCTCCCGCGCCGCTTTGCACGTGCTGCGCTGTGCCGAGCGCGGCCTCCATCAGAGCCGGCCCCCGACTCCCGGTCTCCAGCCGCGGGCCCCCGCCTTGCTGGGGGACTTGTCCAGGCGAGCCTTGCGTGGATTCCGGCCCGGCAGTGGGGTCTGCGGGTTGAGGGAAACTGGCAGCCCTGCTTCTCTTGGCAGCGCCAGTGCTGCCAGAGGTCATTCCAAAATCTGGGCAAACGGTCAAAATGAAAATGAGGAAACAACAGCAAGTTAGCTGGGGTACTACTTCAAAGCCTAGGTTTAAAAAATGTGCATGGATAAAGATAGAGGCTGCCTAAATTTTGTCAGGATAGTCCCTTTCATTTATTCATTCTGTTCCTCAGAAGAATAAAAGAAGAAAGTCTGTGAGATGATTTGCCTTTTATTGACTTTCAGTTCTCTAATTTGTTTTCATGCCTGTATTAATTAGAATCAATATATTTACATTTAGCTTCCGGTAGAATTAAGTTATGTTAATTAATTGACTGTGAGGCTGATGAGAAAGCAGGAGCATCAACTGATGGCGGCTGGTTGGAGTGAGAAATAGCTCTGTGAGAAGCCAGTTTGTGAAGGAATGACAATTCAGCACAGAATCCATTTATCTGCTATTACAGGATCTATTAGCTACTCAGGTTTAATTTCCCTCAGTTAAAACATGTACAGCTTTGCATTTAACAATTGCTTGTGGTGTCTCTACTGTAAATAGCTATTATTCATATGCATATTAAGCACCACCGTGTCTTAGTAAAATTCGGGTTTAAGAGAGTGAGGAGTAAGGTATGTGTTTGGCATAAGCTTTTTTTATCGTCTGAAAGTCTCCACAAAACAGACTTCTTTGTATTGTATCTACTTTTGATTGAACAAACTACATATATATTAAAGTTGACATAAAATAAGCCTGCATATTAAAATACATAATTTGGCTTTAATATACATGTGTGTTATTTCCCACACACATTTTTTTGGCAGAAAATGCATTTGGCATTTTCACTAGTTTTTGGAAGACTCTGTCTTTATTCCTCCTATATTGTTCTTGACAGGGGAGTTCATTGTTGGTAATAACCTTGCTAAAAACCCAATGTAACTCTGCCAGCAGTTGCCATGGAGCAATCCCAGAATGGAAATTGAACAGTAATAATAATAATAATAATAATAATAATAATAATAATAATAATAAATTGAAAAATTAATTTCTTCGGACATATAATACTCAACACATCACCATGCCAAGGACAAGACTTTAAAATGTCTCATTCTCTCTGTCATTTCAGTTGGACGTATTGTCTTTGAATTGTTTGCTGACGTTGTACCTAAAACTGCTGAGAATTTCCGTGCGTTGTGTACAGGAGAAAAAGGAACANATAATAATAATAATAATAATAATAATAAATTGAAAAATTAATTTCTTCGGACATATAATACTCAACACATCACCATGCCAAGGACAAGACTTTAAAATGTCTCATTCTCTCTGTCATTTCAGTTGGACGTATTGTCTTTGAATTGTTTGCTGACGTTGTACCTAAAACTGCTGAGAATTTCCGTGCGTTGTGTACAGGAGAAAAAGGAACAGGGCCTACCACTGGAAAACCTCTCCATTATAAAGGATGTCCTTTCCACAGAAGTAAGTTCTATGAAATCCTGTTTTCCTATTGGCAACAAAAATTGTCTACCATGACTATTTGAAATAATACTAAATAATATTTCAAGTACTTGTTAAAGAAATAACTTGACTGAAGGTAAGTTTTTGACTTTCTGATTCTCCTAATGACTGTGTGTCCTTACCATGCATTTACAGTAGTAAATTATAAATTTACTAATAATTTTGCAAAGCTGGTTTACTCTTGAGTTGTAAACAGGTTGAAATGAATTTCAGGTAAAGGTTTAAATATCCAGTGATATCCACATAACTGAAAAGGAGTACTTAGGAGACACTTGGTAAATAAAAGATGTGTTTTGGTCCCATTTAGGTACTGGTGACAAGGATTGCTCTTCATCTTGGATTTTTTTTTTTTTTTCTCATGGCTTTTGTTCCTTGCTGATACATTTTATAATTATTTTATTTTACAGTTATTAAGCAATTTATGGTCCAGGGTGGAGATTTCTCAAACCAAAATGGCACAGGTGGAGAAAGTATATATGGTGAAAAATTTGAAGATGAAAACTTTCATTATCAGGTACTCTATTGAAAATAATTCTGTTCAGTTTGTGAAGTTTCAGTGATGTTACTCCTGTTGCAGTAGTAACAATTGTCAGCATTGGCATCAGCTATTTTCATATCATGTTATATGTGATAGCATATGAAGGACTCCTCAACAACACTGACTAAAAACCTTACAGACATCATTGTCCTGTGGTTGAAGTGAAGTCCTGACTGCAGTTGTACTTGACTCCAAACAGTATTTTAGTAAAAGAAAATACAGCAATCCTCCACTCCTCAGACATCAAAATCCTTTACCAAGTTCACAGAATCACAGAAGTCAATTAGGTTGGAAAACACTTTCGGCATCAACGAGTCCAACCCTTGACTGAACATCACCTTGTCAACTCACATATAGCACTAAGTGCCACATACAGTCATTTCTTGACCACCTCCACCACTTCTCTGGACAGCGCATTCCAATGTTTAACAACCCTTTCTGTCAAGAAATTCCTCCTGATGTCCAACCTTAAACCACCCATGGTGCAACTTGAGGCCCCATGTCCTCTTATCCTGTCACTGTTTGCCTCGGAGAGCAGAGCAACCCCCCCACCTTGCTTTCAGGTGGTTGCAGAGAAATAAGGTCATCCCTGAAACTTCTTTTCACCAGGATAAACAACCCCAGCTCCCTCAGCCACTCCTCCTAGGACTTCAAGGACTTAAGTTTGGAGCAATAGCTGGAAATACCACTCCAGTATTTATCATAAAGATAATTCCAGTTGTGTTCTCTGAACTGACACATGGCTCTGGTGGTGCCCACAGCACTACTCCTAAAAGTATCTCTTCTTCATTGGTCCTTGTCACAGGATCTCTACCTCCCCGAGGCAGGCTTTGTTTCATTATGTCTTTGGTTATTCTTTGAGATCTGGAGGTAATTATGAACATGATGCAAATGATTCCCATTTCTGTACTTCCCTGACTTCTCAGCTACAACAAATGTTGTCAAAGTGCTAGCGATGAGTTGAAGAGCCCATTTGGATCCTGTACAGTCTGAGAGCTTGATTCCTGTTATCTATTTACCAAGTATGTTAGAATTTTACTGGGAGTTAAAATGCCTCTATTACATAGAAATTCACAGGATCTTGCACTTAATCCAGCAGCCCTGCAAAGTGTTCTCACCCACTGTCTCGGAAAACAAAGAATTATTTTTGTTGATGCTTGAAGACACTGAGCTGTTTGTTCTTGTGTTGTTTGCGTGGATTGTTGCAATTTGCAGTAAACTGCAAAACTTTTGTCAGTAGTCACTTTATCATCTCAGATCAGTCCCACTAGGCTTTTTTTGATGTCACTTCTCCAGCTAATGGCTCTGCTGTTGTGGAACACCCAACTTACACAATCCCCAAGCACTGTTAACTGTGGCATAGTTTTGCAAGCTTGGATCCATCAGAGAATATGATTTTGTTCAGATTTTTTGCTTGCTTTATAAGCTTACAGAATGACAGCAGAAACCATAATGGGAAAGACACTCCATCTATCTGCAGTGTTTTTAAAAACACTCCCAGCAAGAAAATGCATGAGTGGCAACAGTTCTCTTTATAAACAGAGACTCTTATAATTTGGGACTGATGTTGAGAGTTGGTCCCAGATGAAATCGGCTTGTGTGTGTGAACACTGAAGCCACCAGGCTGCTCTCTATAATTTCCAACTTGTCCCTCCAGATCATTACAGACAAAATTTAAACCTGCAGGTATAAGGCAACACCAGAACTTACTGTTACTTGGTTTTTTGTTTACGAATGATTGCTGTCTAGCATTAGCTATAACTGGGGAGAGGGGGAAAAAAGATAAGATTTACAGGTCTTGGGCAGTGAAGCAGTGACTGGCCTCAAATGGCATTTGCAAAAATATGCTGTGGTGCAACCCTGCTGTTTAACTTGTTTGCCAGAAACTACAATGCAAAATGTCAGATATTTCTTTTGGAGGCTGCAATCCTACCAGCTGCCTTCTCTTGCTCTGGAACACAGGCTCCTCTGTCATTTGCCATCTCTGACCCCCAGGGTAAATTTCAAGGTTAGAACAGACAAAGCCAAGATTCCAGTAGCTTTCTGTTGGCTAGGTGTGATTCTGGCTCTCAGCTGTGGAACCTTTTCCCGGAGTTTCTAAGCCAAATCCCAACTGAAAGATCCAGACTTATTGTGCCTTATGACCAGATAAACAGTTCAGGCAAGGAGTTCTCCCTACTACCATGGAAATCTGAACGCTCTATGGGAGAACAATTTTCAAAACAACAGGTTCTTTGAACTGGTAGAGAATGTAGGGAAAAAACAGTCTCAGGCTGTTATCTCAAACTAATGAACCTCCCATTGAGCTCTGAGGTCTGTTTCCATGTCCTCTGTGCTACCATTTTCCCCCCCTCCTCTCCTTTCCACAGTATCAAGTTTCTTAGCAATACCACAGCATGAACGCTTTAGATGTGTACCAGTGTCTTAGTATAATATCCTGACTTACGTTAAACAGAGTTCCTCGCACTTAATAACCAGACCAACTTGGGGAGAATAATATCTTCATGGCTGTGTCATGCCAGTTAAACAAGAGATTCACAACACATATGAAAACCACATTTTTGCAGTACAGGTGAAAACAAAATAATCTATGTGATGGGACAAGAAAAGTCTTAGTTCAAAAAAGGAAAAAGTACTTGCAAAAAACAAACAATATCTTCTTATGTTGGGCTGTTTAATAATTTTTTTTGTTGTTTATGGCCTAGTGGTGTAAGTGGCAAAATAATTAGGTGGTTAAAAAATCTCAGCAGATTAAAATCTGTCTCTAGGAAAGGGAAGGAGATAATAAAAACCCCAAACCAAAACACCAGCCCCTAAATAATAAAGACCGTTAGTGTGAGTAGCCATTACAAAATTAACATTACTTACCCATCTTAGCAGTGTAACATTGAAGTTGGTTTCAGTGGTGTTTAGCCTCGTTTCTTAAGTGGTCTTAAATAATTCAGCGAGGAACTTCACAGTATTTCTCAGGTGATCTGCCTAAACTCAGCAGCTGTGCAGGGCATGGAGTGTAGGAGCAGCAGATAGGTGTTACAGCATTAAGTCACATGTGTGGCTGTGCTTGCTAGATTGGTCCGGGGTGAGTGAAGACCCAGAGCTGAGCATTTGCCCTCTTCAGTCATGGCAGGTAAAATTAGTTGCCAACTGTATGTAACTGTCTGGCTTACCGAGTTGTTGTGGCCATGCTGGCTATGTTTATGAACAGCCTTACAGAATCTTCCATATGATTTTATAACATATTTGAATGTTGACTGTGATTTTTTTTCCCCTCGATGCAGCATGATAAACCAGGTCTGCTGAGCATGGCAAATGCAGGGCCTGGTACTAACGGCTCTCAGTTCTTCATTACAACGGTGCCTACTTCTCACCTGGATGGAAAACATGTGGTATTTGGCCAAGTGATCAAAGGAATGGGTGTAGTTAAAATACTAGAAAATGTTGAAGTAAAAGGAGAAAATCCTGCTAAGGTAAGCAAAAGGAAAAGCACCGAGGGATGATGTTTGTTATTACATTATATGATGCATATTCATTTCTTCTAAATGCTTAGTGTAATATTTAGAACTATTAAATGCGAGCCAGTTATTTTTACTGACTGGTAATTTCCATTTTACTGTCTTTGTTAAGAGGCTTTTGTTCTTGTGCTGTACATTTCCTTTGCACAAACCATTTATTGTTCAACACAGCTGCGAGGGTGGAAGCCTTTGCTAGAAGTGTAGGATGGGTGATGAAATTAAAAGGTGGAATTCACAGTCCCACCTAAATGATGCGTAATTCTTATAATTTTTATGTCAGAAGTCATGTTTCTGAAAAAGCAATTGGTGTGTAGGTCACACCAGTTTGTGGGTGTTTGACGAATTAATACCTCTGTAACTTTAAAAGACTTGGCAGTTGAAGAAAGAACCATCTTCTCTAATGTAGTAGAACTTCCATGTCTTGTGTTTAGCTGCATTTCAGCTTGCTGCCAGTTCCTCTTCCAGCCTCTCCGTAAGCGTGGGTATGGTGTTTTTGGAATGCTGCTCCTCTGAACGCAGCACTTTGTGTGATAGAAGCTTTTTGATGAGGATAGGCTAATGGTGTGATGGGTTTCTGAAATAAATGCACCCAAACAACAGATGAAAAAGCCTTTTTACAAATTCCAAAAATTTCAAAGAACACTTGGAAGTTATGGCTTACTTTTAAAATTTTCTTAATAAGCAATACTGCTATTTACACTTCATTTTTTCAGTTGTGTGTCATTGCTGAATGTGGAGAGCTAAAGGAAGGAGATGATTGGGGAATTATTCCCCAGGATGGATCTGGAGATGCTCATCCAGATTTTCCTGAAGATGCAGATATAGACTTGAAAGATGTAAGTATTTTCTTTCTTAGATATTTTACAGATTGCAAGACTGGTAGGTGATCTGAGTTACATGGTGTCTGTGATGATGTTCATTAAGCTTTTCTTCTTAAGAACGAATTGAGGTCCTGATTAAATGATGACATTCTGTTTTAGGAAAGAGAAGGCTGTGGGAAGGGATTGTTAATTTTTTTTTTTCAGTGCTAATTGCAAATGATTTTTTTTCCCCAGTAACTAAACCTCAATTACTTAAAATTGTCACACTTATTTTCTGTTCTTGGTTTCTTTTTACTTATGTTTGTGCTGTAGTGTCAAATCGCAAGTACTAAACTCCATCCTGCAGATGACTAATTTAATGTTGTTACCTACTTTTTCTGGGCAATCTTTAAAACATCCACCCTTTAACAGACTCTGCCCCATTTATTAAAAATAAAGAATCAGCCTTTTAAAGAAAAGATTTTTACATCAGAGCTAGTCATTCTCAATTTCCAGAAGCTGTTTACTTTCTAGATTGTTCAAACTGAAGGAAGATCTGTTGTTGGGAGTTAGGGATCAGACTGGTGAAAGCAGCTCTGCTGCAGGTTTTTACTTTCTCATGAAGGTGACCCAGACAAACTGTTTAAGTCAAACAGTTATTTGTGAGAGGGGGAAGAAAATGGGGATGTATGTGTTGATTCCAAATAGAAAATTAGAACAGTAAAAATCCATTTGAGCTAGAAAACAAAACTCCTTGCTATTGAGAAGCACTTCAACTTATGAAAATGTTTTTGGGTAGCATTCGATGTGGTGTGGAATCGAAGTTGGCAGGTGGCTGTGTCCTTTAACTTAAAATATGTTCATGTAAACCAACTGCAGAAACCATGGTGACATTGGTCTCACACTGATCAGTTTTTTTCCAAGGTTACTAATTCTAGTAGGGTAGAAGTGTAAACTGATAGTATTAAAAATGGCAATATATATATTTGACAGAGCTTAAGACAACTGTCATATAGACAGCAGTAATTATAAACTATTGCCACTGGAAAAGTAAGTTGAAATGTATATGATTCTGGAAAAAGAAATGATGGATTTGATAAAGACAGGCAGTTTTTCCTTTTCTCCTTCCACTGATACTTTAGTTCAGAGGAGAAGGATAATCATGTTGATATAACTTCCAGTTAGAGAGTGTGCAGTGTTCACATGACTGATGCTGTTTTGAGAATGAGAAGACAACATTTCATCAGGAATAAGAGTCTTGGCTGAATACTTTGATTGTTAACATATCTTCTTTTCTTTGAATAATGGTCAACACCTTTATATATAGCTCTGTGTGGGTAGCAGCATTTAGGGGAAGGAGTTGGACTGCTATGTTGTCTCTGGTATTTTCTCACCTTTTATACTGTAGAAAACCCGCTAGGAACTTCATCTTTCAGACATTTGTGTTATGTAAAGTAGAGATTATAGAAGTGGTTTGAAGGTAGTATTTTGTCTGAAACTGGAGTATTTCTATTCTGAGATTTTATAAACCTTGGAAGAGGATGGGCCTGGGATCATACTGTTACACATTAGTTAATTCAAGACTTCTGTCTTAAATACTTTCACACTTTATATTTTCCATCTATTTCATTAGGTTGACAAGATTGTGGCCATAGCAGAAGACACAAAGAATATAGGAAATACTTTCTTCAAATCGCAAAAGTGGGCAATGGCAGCTAAAAAGTATAGTAAAAGTTTACGGTAAGGCTCTCATCACTCAATCAGGTAGTTCCTGTAACCCAGATTAATGCTGCTATTAAGCAATGATCTGTGCATTTAAAAGGTGCATGTTCTACTCATTGCTAGGTAAGAGCTGCTGGCAGGAATTATTGCTTAGAACTGACTAAATACCCTTTTTGTAATACTCCTTCTGTGCTGGTGCATACCTGGGAAGAAAAGCACAGTAGTATACAGGGTAGTTCATGGACAGCAAGGGAGGGAAATACTTTTTCTGTGATTTATAAAAAGCAAAGACAAATGTGGCCCTTATTAATTCATTCCTGTTTTTTTTCCTGAGGGTCTGTACCATCATCCCGACCCCATGTATAATTCAGACTTGCCTTCAAAACCATGGTCTTTCTGGTTTTGTTTTCATACCGCTTCTTTCTTATTTTCATGCTTTTTGCTTTTAAGTATTTGAGAATCTCCTAAAAATACAGTTATACTTACTGACCTTTATCCCAGACTGCTTAAGGAACACTGGTTAAACAGCAGAAACAATAATGAAAGAAAAAAATTCACACATATTTAATGCTTCTGCTGAGTTTTTAGTGGATTGGGTTTTGAATAAATGATGTCCTTCTGAAGCATAAAATGAATCCTTTAATTGCAGATATTAACCCAAGATGTAGTGTCTCGACCTACCCTCAAAAAGCCTATCATAGAAACCATAGAAACAGAAACCCTAAAGTAAAAAGGATTTTCTGTGCAAGCCTTTTTTAAATTGTACATAAAAAAGGCTGGAATGTATCTTTAAGGATCTTTGTGTTGTATCTGTCCATTTCCTCTCCTCATTCTTAGGTAAATGCCAGGTATAATTACACCATCCCTTAGAATTAGGTGTCTTGCTCACTATGAAGCACACCCAGTGAAGCCCCTTCCTGTCTGAGCTTCTTTGGTGCTTATTTGTCCTTGTAGGTAGAAATCATAGTAATTTTTCTAGATTAAACAAATCTAATCTTTCCAGTTCTTCCTTATAGGCCATAATTTTATGGCTGTGCCCTGTTATTGTATCTTAGAATCCAATACTTTATGTAGGATGGTGACCTTTAGCTGGCACTTCACCAGAGCTGATAGGAATAGAATAGCTCTTACCAGGGTATCCCATGGCTTATGTACAATTCACCTGGTGCACCATCTGACAATGATGACTTTTTCTTTTCACCTACAGTAACCATTATAATCTTCTGTTCTTTTTCTTGTTTTAGTGTTTCTTAGCCTTTTTTTTAAAAAAAAGAAATTATGTTAGAATTGACTGCTTTGTTTTTGTAAAAAAATATATTACTTCCTATTATCTCCCTTGATATTATTCACTGCACTGATTTCTTTGATTTGGAAGCTCTAATTTTGTTTCCAGAATGGTTGCAGTCTTTCATGTTTTGGTGTGATTTACAAATATTATACGTGTTCCATTTGTTTTGAACATAATACAGATCTGTGTTATAACTCTCCTTACCTTTTTCCTCTTTCTTCTGGTTCTCATCTTTTGCGTGATGCCCAGCAAACAGAACTGGGACTGCACTGGGACTGCATCTAATTTACTTTTTAAGTATTGCTTATTTTTATGATTGAAAGTTGTGTACAACAACAAAAAAGATGGGGCATGCAAAAATTGAACTTACGTAGGCTGATCTGCAAAGACTGCATTAATTCATGGCATGCTTAAAATGTGAATGTATGCAAGCACAATTTTTGTTTTTTAAATAAAACCCACATCATTATTAGCACATTGTAAATTAAGAAATTTGCTGTTGAAACAGAGATGTAGTAACTGCTGTGGCTTAGTCCTGAACCAGTGTCAGATTTGAAGTTTGGTAAAAGTCATGAAGGGAGACAGCAGGAAGAAGGCAGGGTTACTAATGCTTATAAACTGTACTCCTTTACAAAGTAAAGTTAGCTTCAGATTTTAGCCATAAATGCCTAAGCTAATTAAAATATTAGCGAGGGGACTGAAAAAGAGAGGAAGCTTCCCATGAATGTGGAAGGTGCAGTGGTGGTGTTGATTTTTTGGCACTGATGAGCATCATGTTTTTTGAGAATAAACGGAGATAAATTCTAGTATTTTCATGCACTAGAATAGTGCTTTTCCCTTATAAAAAGAATGTGCTAGTACAGTGGAGGACTAAGAGTTACAGGAAAACATTCATTAGTGAGTTGATTTTTTTTTTGTTAGGGTGGGTTTTATGTATTTAGTTTAATAAAGGTCTGTAATAGTTGAATTGAAGCTGCTTTAGAAGTAGTGTGGATAGGCCAGTTCACATGTATCTGTGGAGAGATAGCTAAGGGCAGGACAAAATTCAAGTTGGAACACTAATACATGTTCTGTGTGAATCTGTTTTTCTGCAGGTATGTAGAAGCTTCTGAAGCAGTGGCAGAGGAGGCAGACAAACAGAAGTTAAAAGCTGTTGCTTTGAGCTGTGTTCTAAACATCGGTGCTTGCAAACTAAAACTGTCAGATTGGCAGGGAGCCATTGAGAGCTGTTCAGAGGTAAATGTAATGTTTAGTATTTTGATCAAGAATTGGCCTGTATAGATAAGGGAGACTGGAACTACAAAGCTTTTTCAAAGAGTCTTCTGACAAGCTTAAGATTGGGAAGTAAACAAGTAGAAGTTCATGGTGAAGTTAGTACTAACTTTCCAATATGTGATTTTTTAAAAGATTTTGAAATTTAAATGAATCATTAGAAACAAACAAAAGATGGCTATTGCTTACTGCCAGGAGAAATGTACATCATTGTCAGTTTGGTATGCAGAGCTACTTCTTACATTACAGAGTTAAACTGTGTTCAGTGAAAGAATAGTACTTTTCCCTGGAAGACTAGTATGAGCAAAATGTTTTACTTGCTTGTAAATTTAACGGCCTTGTATTTTATTTATGGCAGTGACTTTTCTAAGTAAGTAATTAACCTTTCAGGTAGGCTTAGTGGTGAAATAAAATGACTGAATAGGAAGAAAGAAACAAGGCAATGATAAATATGGTAAAAAAGAAAACCAGTAGAATTTAAAAAAAAAGAGAACCATGACAGGGACATAGCTCTAATATTTTGAAGGGAACAGAGCAAAGAATGCTCTTACCTGTTAGCAGAGGATGCTGAGCAGCATGTCTTAGGGCTTCATGGTGAAAGCAGGAGTCTCAGCTAGTCTGTATGTGAGAGGTCATTAGAAAGCTGGCTCACTTTCTAGCCTGCTGATGGTGGAAAACTTTCATAAACCTATATTTAGAATGGACAAATGGGGAATGAGGAAAGAAAAAAAATAGGAAAACTGTGTAATGTGATATCTGTCACCTAGAAAATGGTAAAAACGGAAATAAAAGTGTTACAGGTAGAAATTACTACTAGTAATACTACTTGCCATTGTGGGAAGAAAATCACACTTCCTTTTTTTTTTTTTTTTTTTTTTTTAAACATTAAAGAAGTGTTAGATAAAGGCAACTTCATAGCTATGATAGACTTCTGTAAGGTATTTACCTTATATCTCATAACTGTGTGTCAGTGCTTTAATCAGAACACCAGCTTCCTAAAATTAGCTAATAAAGTTCTAGGTAATTGTTAAAGAGAAACTACACACTTTCACTTTTATGATTTCACAAGGCCCAAAGCAATTTAAATTAACAACCTGGAATACATGCATTGTTTGCTGTAAATAGGGAATTATGAACAGCTGAACCTGTTTAAACCAACCTCGCTTTGAAATAGCTGTAAGGACAGTGGTCAAGGTAAAACCAAAGAATGCTACCTCTGTGTATACAATCTAGACAACTAATTCTTGACACAGGAGAGGCTGAAGGCTTTATAGTAGATCAGGAGGAGGACCCACAGTAATGCTTCCTTTGTATTAACAGCCAATACTGAAGTGATTTAAAAAAATGTGTTGTCTGTTAATGATTTAAAGTAAATAAATAAAGCAACAAAAATTGCTGTGAAGACATTTCCTCTAATCACTGAGAAACTATATTCTTTAAAATAATGAAGACACAGTGTAGAACTAACTGCAATAAAAATGTGATCTTCACAGGCAAGATAAGATAACAGCTAGCTGACCAAATTATCTGAGGTACTCTGAAAAATAATCAAAGTAATCAAATAATGGAACAATCCCTTTGCCCAACCACTCTATTTCCTATTTTGATATTGTCATATTAGAGCTGGCAGATACACATTATTAAAAACATTCAGCTCACAAAAGGCATAATGACTGGAACTTGGCAAAGTTCCTGAAGCATGATGAGATGGATTGCTTGCATGTATCTTTCTAGCCCACAATGAAAAAAAATCTTTACAGGGTATCTCTGTGTTTTATTTATGATGCCATTTGAGGAGTTTTTGGTGCGAAGGAAGGAGCTGCAATATAGAGTTGCACTGTGAGACTCAAGGTTAGGATAATTTGAACTGCTGCAACTCCTTAGCCTTGACAGCTATCTATATATATACACACACAGCTGTTCCATTTGGGCCTCATATATGCTCATCCTTCACAAAAGACCACTTTTGGTGCAGTGGTACTGAGGCTGATTACTTGCTATTCAGTGTGCTGCATTATAGCATTCCTTTTTACACAGTTAATGTTTTGACAGCTTACCCTCAAACCAACTGGAAAGATTGTCTGCTGGTGTGAATTGTGCCATTTGTGGAGATGGGAGGCTGTGAAGTATAAGAAATGTTAATGTGACAATTTTATTAAATTTACAGGCTCTTAAAATAGATCCAGCAAATACTAAAGCTCTCTACAGACGGGCTCAAGGATGGCAGGGAATAAAAGATCTCGATGAAGCATTGGTAATGATCACTTTTTTTTTTGCCTTATATTTTAAATTCCACCAGGTCATTAATTTATATTTTTCTTTTATTTAAGGCTGATCTTAAAAAGGCTCATGAAATAGCCCCTGAAGACAAAGGTAAAATAAGCTGTTTCTTTTTGAATTCCGTTAAGAATTTAACACAGTATCCAGGGTAGTATTCAGTTGGAATTCATACCAGCGTGATGCCTAAAATGCTGGCTTCTTAAACACTGATGCTCTGAGCACAGAACCCACTGAGGTGGAAAACCTGGTTTTATACAGCACTGATGCTTCTGTTGCACTGGAAAACCTGCTTATGTAGGTCAGCAGCATTCCTCTTGCACTATGTCTGTATCTCACAGGGCTCTTATTAGATTAATTTCCTCATCTAATTGAGTGAGATTTTTGCACCTAAGTTCAGTGTTGGCACCAATTCTGTGCTTGCTACACACTCCTCTCTGTGGTTACCTTACCAGGTGAGACAAAGCAAGGGACAGGGCTTTTAGCTGCTAGTATCTGACCTAATCAAAGATTAAATGCAGTTTAATTAAATGAAATAACATAGGTAAGTTCCAGCAGTGACCTGGTGTTAACCTATGAGACAGTGTAAAGAGATTATTGTAGCTCTGTCATTTTCTTTTTGAGCAGCTATCCAGACGGAAACACTCAAAATCAAGCAGAAGATAAAAGCCCAAAAGGAGAAAGAGAAAGCAGCTTATGCTAAAATGTTTGCTTGATTTTTTTTTTCCCTAAACATCTAAATCTATGCACTAATTCATGCAAAAGGATAAATGGAGTTGCTTCTTTCATTTGCCCTCTGCTGTTTTCAGTGTTTACAACACAAAAATCTAATAATAAAGACAAACTGTTCAAAGGTTATGTGGTTTTCTTTTCTTTTAAGCTGTAGTAACTTGTTTTACTCAAGTATTTTTCTAATGTGTAAAGCAATAGTGGTTGTTTTCACAGCTTAGTAGTGCTTCCTAAGCAGCTTGGTTTCACACAAAGAGAATTTAAGCATTTTCATAGTTTCTATTAGAGCAGGCTTGATTTCTTGTAAGGAATAAAAATGCTGGTGGACATAGAATGAAGATGCAAGTATTATTTTTTTTAAAAATAACTTTAAAATAGGTGTTCCCTATTATCATCAGGGAAAAAAAATAACCCAACTGTAAATTTAGTGTAAAATATAACACTTAAAAGCAGTGACAATTTTCTAGACTGATTTATTTCCCTGACTGCGCGGTAGGATTACTTATAGTAAATCACTCCAGCTAGAGAGAGAAAATACTTTTTTTAAAGGTGGGTACTAAATTATTCCACCATACACACAATTCTGGATATGGCTCCTGTTATCACTGAACTTCAGCAGTAAATCCAAGATCCAAAGCTCCTCTGTCAGTCCCGAGAAGAACTTCGGCCTGCCCTACAGCTCCTGTAAAGAAGTCCTATTTAAATAAGGCTAGGGTTTAACCAGAAGGCACCGACTTTTCATTTAATGCAACAGTCACATGTAAAATTCAGAATGGCACATTAGTCTCAAACTCTTTAACATTCAAGTCAGTGCTGTACATTAATTACGCTGCAGCATAAAATACTCCAACGTATTCGTTGGTGATCAGAAGTCACTGAATAGATCTGTCAGTTTACATTCCATTATAAGCTGGTCCTCCTCCACCTTCAGGTACTACCCAGTTAATGTTCTGACTTGGGTCTTTAATGTCACATGTTTTGCAGTGGACACAGTTCTGAGCATTTATCTGCAGCCTTGATCCTTCTCCTGATTCCAGAGGAACATACTCGTAGACTCCTGCAAAGACAGTAAGGGAGCTATCACTTCACTGAAGTTTCCCCCCTGCCTGTATACTCAACAGCAAGTGTAATGAGGGAAGCATATTGGTATTGTGATTTAATTCCCTTCTTCCATGCTTAATAGTTATTTCATCACAAAAGTACTGTTAACATGTTTTAAGATCTGCAATTGAACCGCCTTCTAGGAGGAGAATTGGGATAGAATGCTAGAAATAAGTAGCAGGCCAAGTGGACCCTTCTTGAAGTACTTAGTGTTTCATCTTGCAAACACAGCTGACATACACATTTTTGTAACCTACCTGCTGGACAAAATCTTTGCTCTGGTCCATCGAATACAGCCAGATTCCTGCTCACAGGGATGCTGTCATCTTTGAGAGTTAAATGAGCGGGCTGGTCATGTTCATGGTTCGTACCACTTAAAGCCACAGAGGACAGGAGATCAAAACTGATTTTTCCATCAGGCTTTGGGTATTCTATAGGTGTGCAGTCTTTGGCTGGCTTGAGCTGAGCAAAATCGGGTCCTAAATATATTTTTAATAAGTTTCAATGTAGAATTACTGTAATTTGCAGTTAGTCAAGAACAATTTAAGCTGTTTTAACTTCCCTTGTCATCAGGATGAAGTACTTCATAAAAGGTAGCCTTTCTCATGAGACAAAAAGCTGTACTAAGTTGCACTAGGCAGTATTTTAATGTCTTCATTTACATTATATGGTAGCTAATAAGTCACAGTCTGCTTCAATGCTTTATCAATTTCTTTTGTACACTTTAAGGCCTCACCACTGGATCAGATGTGCACTAGCTTAAACTAAGATCAGAAAAGACTGATACATAAATTGAAAATCTTCAGGAGATAATGAAATTACCTGGATGTTTTAATGTCCATGGTTCCATTCCTCTTAGTAGCCAATAAAATATACCTGTATATATCATTCCTCCATACACACCAAGTACACTATGGCAGGATGGTCGGATGTTTCTCACTGCATACAGCTCTTTCCAGACCCAGGACTTTTTCAGGTTCTCTTCATATTCTTGCACATCAAATCCTAAGGCAGTACATTACTTGTTAGGTACCTATAGTACATCAAGGCTATCCTTTAAATAAAAAAATAAATGCTGAATAAAAGCAACTGCTAACAATGAATTCAGCAAAACAAGAATTTCAGAATTGTAAGCTAGGAATAACATGTTTCTGCCTCTTGAATCAAGAGACCTGTTTTTTGGCAGGTATCTATTAAATAAGCCACAAGTAGCATTAAATTGCCTCAAATCTCAGCAAAATATAATCAGGTGGCTACACTGGCAGCTCTGTGGAAAAACAACTATTCACTCATAGAATATGAGCTCTGACCAGGAGAGTTTACCTGTCATCCAAAGCCAGGTCTGCAATTCTAATGTCAACTTCAAAAGCTTTTTCCATACAAGTTTTGCAACCACAAACAGTCCCATTTCTTTAACTATGGCTATGGCCCAATGGATGATGCCAGTACTAGATAATTTTTTCCTTTGTAATCAGCACATTCATGAGATACATTTGCAAACTTTCCATTTAAACTCTTGGATTGTATTCTTTACAAATACTAGACACTGCACACTTGACACATCTACTGCAGTGTAGTTAAAGTCAAGTAATTATCTTAGAAAAAAATGTTTCTTCAAATGAAAATTAGAGATCTTCCCCTTCACAATTCTCCATTACTACTGTATAAGAATAAATAATCAGTTTTAAGCCTTGTCTATATATGAAAATCCTTCAGTCTGTATTTCCCATAAAGCCCATTATCCCTGCAAAGAGAAGAAAGTGGGCTGTAATAAGTCTAGTCTTGACAAAACTGGAAAACAGCATATAAAACCTGTCCATAATCAAACAAGAGTGGCACACTACCCATCAACAGTGTTTATAGCTTCAGATGGATTTTAGCATGTCTAGTTGAAGTTTTAATTGTTCAGCACACCTTGTCTGTATGGCACATTTAAGCTGAATGAGAGCTCTCATTAAGACTGAATCTACCAGTACAGAGAGATTTCTAAAATAATCATCATGTGGCAGCTGGCTATAGTGCCTATCTCCAGAGTGACTGAAATTCTAATTCTCTCTCTATAGACTTTATTAACAGATTTAAGGGGACAAGTAAGGCTTAAAGAAATCACTACAGGTGGCCAGGTGATTACTTCAATGTGCTTGTATTACATATAAAATAAAATACATATCTCAAACTGAGATTACTAAAAGATTAAAAGACAGAAGAAAAGGTCTGAACAAAAACAGTATCCTAACAACCGTAAGAGCAAACCTGAAAAATCTCACCCTGTTTTGCTCACATTTAATCTGTTCCCTTTTTTCCCCCCGTTTCAGCCATCTTTCAGTAATGCTTTCTGAACCATAAAGCAATAATTTTTAACATGTTTGTAGGAACAAAACTATTTTTGTTTACTTATAAGGAAGCATAAGCTTACTTTTCAAATGGTCATTAGAGGCTCTAGCAGTAGGATCAATACTTATGAATAATTGAGCAAATACTAATTTCTTTCTTAAATCATCTGACATTCTCAACAATAAATAAACAATAAATATATTTTAAACACACTCATTTCATGATTTATTCACATTTCCAACTAACTCCTTCAGCCACATTAAATACTGCTGTTTGTTGATTCTAACTGAACACAAGGTAATTACAACTCAGAGTAGAGTGATCTTACCTATTGTCTTTGATTGGAGATTTTCATTGATTAATCGACTAAAAATGGCTTCTGAAGCCAACATGCCACTTTTCATTGCAGTATGTGTTCCTTTGATCTTGGGAACATTCATGAGTCCAGGACTGCAACCAATTAATAATCCACCTGGGAAGGTGAGTTTGGGTATTGACTGAGGAGCAAACAGAAAGAAAAGTGGTTGTTTTGTTCTTGTTTTTTAAAGTGAAAATAACATTCTGGAAATTAAACTGGCTTGAGTGTCCTTTCCATTTTCAGACTTACATGTGGACTCTCTAAACATACACCAGTTACTCCACTTACTCAAGAAATTTTAGCATAGTATGCATAAAGGAACACAGACATTATACTTGTGCTGAGTGTGAAAGCAACAACATTTTCCTTATAGTCTCTCTCCAGCTGCTTTATCTGCCATGAAACTCCAGCAGTGTCACCTACAAATACGGTTTGCCTGCTTCAACCTCAAGTGAAGTCTTTAAAAAAAGAAAAAAAATGAAACCCAAAACACACCATTTTTTTTCCAGAGTAAGTTGTATGCATCTCATCTCACAGTGCTTTTTTCCACAAATCTTTTTCTGTCAAACTGCACAATGCTATGCCTGTCCCCCTCCCCGTTACTTTATAAGCTGCTTAGCAGCCAACAAGTATATTTTGGCGCAAAATCACCATCTTACTCCTGTTCTGTAAGCATAATGTCATAGAATATGGTCAAAACTAACACAGACAGATTATTTGCAAATATCAGGTCAATAGTATTAATATACTATGTTATACACCTATATTAACTAAGGAATACCTCAAATACCAAAGTGATTAAGATTTTAGACAGGGAACAGCTTCAAAATGCAGACTGACTGCAAAACTTTGAGCAGAAAGCTCTGATCAAAGCCTAAATCTCAAATTGCTGAATGTAAGTTTTGAACATACCCTTCCTCCATAAGTCTTTAGTACTGAGTAGCACCTCTTAATCTAGCATCCCGCTTTTATAAAACTGTGAAAGAATTAATTTTGCAGTAGCCTAAATAACTTTACCATAAACAAGTAGTTTTATTTAATGAAAAATAAAACTTAATGTGCTTCACATAATACGCACATAGTGACCAACATACTGCTAAAGAATAAATGAGATTAAAAATTAGTCATGTAACAGAAGGTAGCACATACTGCAGCTTTAGTAGTAATTCTCATAATTAGTACTATGGCACTTGTTTTCTGTCTTCACAGTCAGTGGAAGAAACACATCATGCCAGTATGGCACAAGCCCTCCCTGTCCCTGAGATACAGACACTAAACAAGGCTGGTTTGGAGAAGGGAAGACACCTGGTCCCTGCAGTCTTTCCTGCCAGCAGACAGAAAACCTCACCTTCTGCCTCCTCTTAGCTCAGCCCAGGGCTTAAAATCTGTTAAGTGACTCTAATATTTGACATTTGAATGGGTCATCAATATAAAATTATTTTCCCCCTGATATTCATAACATATACTGCTGAACGACCACACCATGTTCTATTTTTTCCACAAAACTCTTAAACCTTTCAAAAGTTTTTCGTAAAATGGAGACAAAAAAGGGGGTGCATGGGAATTTAACTGCTCCATTTTGCAATTTTAATACACATAAGAAATAGTAGCAACAGAGATTAAGTTACTAAACTCTGATCCTTCCTTCCACATACCCCAAAACCAATGTGCACTCTCTCTCCGCCTTAACTGTGCTAAATACTGAAGATCATGGTCATAAGGTTATAGATAACAGCCAAAAAAGCTGAGGTTGATGGTAATTCTACACACCTATTTGATTCAATACTGTTACCAAAATCAAAAACTGGAGCTACAGAATGACTTACATAAGAAAATATTCCTGGGCAAAAGTGATGAGTCAGACTGCTACAGTTATTAATCAAAGCAGCAACACATGCAAAAGAAGAGCTAATCTTAAAACTCTTCCTAAGTGAATCATCAATAAAGCTTTTTTTTTACTGAAGCCATGTATTTAAAAAATCTTTTAAAAGTGTGACTTCATCATCTACTAGACAAATCAATCTACAGGAAATTAAAAAAAAAACCACAAAAAAACCCCTCAAAACAAAGCATGCTTTTATATTAGGAATAAAGTAAGGGACATGTTGGTTTAAACCCAGCAAAGAAGTCCAAATATGAGGCAGGTATGTCCAAGAGTTGTAGTTCAACTGACTGTGTAACTTGGCAGAATTAAGTCTGTAAGTGACTTATACTGTGTTCTTTCAGCCATAGGTTTTGAGTATAAGGAAGATGCAACTAAAGTCATGATCTAAACAAACTAAAGCCACCAGAGCCAGAAATTCAATGAGTATCTGTGATAGAGAAACAAGTGCACAGGGTGGAAAAAGAAGACCCTCTTGCACAAAACTCTAGATTAAAACATTTTGGTATTTTGTATCTTACCTGTGTTAATACTGAAGTGGCAATAGTTTTCGAAATAAGGCAGTATGACAGCTGTGTTACATGATATGAGATATTTCCACGGCAGAGTGGACAGAATCAATGCTCAGATTGATTAAATGTGCATCATGGATGTAATCAAGAAGTTGCTTCCTGAACCCACATGACACACTCCCAGGAATGCATGCTGGGGTCAAAGCCTAACTCCACATGACTGTGACAAGAGTTATGCTGCTGCTGAAATTCCACTTGTATTGCAAAAACTGTGTGAAGCCACATTTATAATAAGAAGAGGTTCAAAAAGGAAAGGCAAAGTAGTCAGAGGGCAGAGTAGAATGGCCCCAACACACATGCTGCAGATCATGAACACTCAGGCTAGTTTTAGTGTCCAAACTGAAAGGAGCATCTAGAAAATGGATCTGGGAGTACAGAACACAGGGCCATGCCCTGTGTTTCAAGATGAGAAGCTAACAGGTTGAAAGTACTTTAAAACTGTTAAACTCTAGACCATTTTTTTGCAAGCTTTTCCAGACCTTTCAGCTGACCTTATATCTTGATGAATACATATTCAAAATTTTACCTTTTACACTACTTCAGTTAACAAAATGAACAAAGTACTCCACTTTCCACGAAACCAGAAATTTAAAGCTGTGCATGAAAGAAACTCAAGGTATTTGTACTTGAAGAGATAAAGATTTACCTGCCCAACAACATTACAATTTCAGCACCATCAGTGACTTAAGGCTGAAGTGCTGAAAAGGAGTTCCTTTTGCTAGGATAAACAAGTAATTTGGAAGACCCGACAGGAACAGATGAGTGGTACTACCCTGTCTTCCCCAAGATTCCAGGCAAAACAAAAGATTATCTGTGGTATCTTTGCTGCTGAACATACTTGACTGCAATGGAAGTTCCACTTCACTGGCTGCTCACGGCTTGGACAAACACTCTTTGCTGGGCAAAAAACTGTCTGGATGTCTGGGCATAGAGAGTGTTGGTGAATGGAATTACACCCAGTTGGCAGCCGGTCACAAGTGGGGTTCCCCAAGGCTCAATCTCTTCTCCCAAGTAACAAGGGACAGGAAGAGAAGAAAGAGCCTCAAGTTGTGCCAGAGGAGGTTTAGTTTGGGTATTAGGAAATATATCTTCACGGAAAGGGTTGTCAAGCACTCGCACAGGCTGCCCAGGGAAGTGGTTGAGTCATCGTCCATGGATGTATATGAAAGACATATAGATGCGGCACTTAGGGACATGGCTAGTGGTGGCCTAATGATTGGACTCGATATAAATGGTCTTTTCCAACCTAAACGTTTCTATGATTCTGTATTTAATTTAGAAAGGAAAGTGAGTATGTCCGAAGATTTTCAGTATGACAGAGCCTAAGTCTAGCAAATTTCAGCAGCCAGCACCCAGCAAGACCAGAAGGTTTTTCTGTCCAGCCAAACATTTGTATAGCATGCAACCCAAATCTACAGCACTGAATACATGACTATAGAGAACTCAAAGATAAAAACATCATGAAAATAACTACCTGGATACCACCTTCATTTAACGCTCTGGCACCATAGGCAATCCTTGTTCCACCCTCCAAAGTAGGCTGTACACTAGGATGGTGCTTCCACCTCTGAAATTCCCTAAATGGATTCAAATAGGGATTTTGATAATCTAAACCAACCTTAAAAAAACAAGAAGTGTACATTAATAAAAATAAGGTACGAAATTTCAACAAAAAATTGAAATTAAAAGAATTGCATATTACCACATCAAGTCTTTAAATTGTTTTATACTAAAGCAATCTAAGGATCTTTCTACTTAAGAAATGGCTGCCAAAAGTACATCCTATTAACAGTACAGCAGAAGCAAATCTGAAAATATGCTCTCGGCCCCACCTGAAACACAAAAAATATTTAATTGCATTGTAACCACCTTTCAGCTGTCTTTAGAATAAAACAGATTAAATTAAGTATGGTTTAATGGGTGGGATAAGCATGAAAATGTGTTTTAAATTTTTGTTTCAACCTCTGCCCTAGAAAAGCTGAAGGAAGAGGTAAACAATTTCTTTTTGATTGTTATGTCTTTGTCCTCATGTACTTTAAACAGTTCTTCAAATTGTTTAGTAGTCAATTATAATATCCAATTAGGTGAGCCATTGTAATAAAGCACAGGAAGGCAATGATGAAAGCAGAAAATGGGGGAAAAAGGACTGCCAGTGGGCAGGATGCCCAGGATTCTTATGCATTTGACAATTTGCCCAAATATATACTTTCCATTTCCCATCTTTAAGATATTTCTAAAAAGAATTCTGTTGCTGAATTTGTTTCTTTTGAGAAAAGGATTATTTCTGGTTCCTGTTAAGCTTTATTGGAGATAAATAACAAAATATATAATGAGTCAGCAGCAATGAAGACTTTGATTTCTGTGGCAGCACACTACTTTCAGTGAAGTGTTTGCATGTACTTTCCGGACAAGTTTCAAAGTAAGTGTAAAATAGCCCTACTACAAGAATACTTTCAGACTGAAATAGGTAAAAGACAAAAAAGTGATTGTGTGTTCACACAGAAGTTGATTTTTTCCTCTGAACTGGAGAGAATATGAACATTACTGATTACCTGCCATTCTCTGTGAGAATCAGAGCTCTCTGCCCTGCTAAAATCAAACCATACTCGAATATCAACTGTATGTACTTAATTCCTATACTGGAAATCTGTACAGGACAGGTGTGCATGTCTGAGAAAAGCTAACAAGCTTTTCTCGATGTTTCTTACAAAACAGTTAGAAATAGAGTTTTTCACACACTTCGTAATTCTTCTGAAATCTAGGAGACAGAAGTGTCAGCTCAGTCCCATGCTGCTAAAAGTCCAGTTTGTGTGCTTGACTCTTACAATATCTGTGTTGAAGCATGTGAACAGGGTAAACAGTGAATTTTTCATTTTGAGCTGTGGGTGATAGAGAATATTTCCAACCCTTGCTCCTTGCATCAACTGGCTGCCAGAGTGACACCAGACTAATCTCTAGTGATCTCATTGCTTCTGATAAAGAGGCAATAAGCAGGAGGAAGCTGCCTGCCCAATTCAGAAAAGCAGTTGCTAAAGAGGCCAAGGCCAATGGCCGTGGAGAATACCAAAAACAGAACTCAGAAATTAAAGGGACATTGCTTGCAGCCCTGCAGTGCTTCCACTTTATATGCTTCTCTCAAAAAGTGGAGTTACACACAAGACTGACAATTAGAAAATGGAATTGTACAAAGCGCATGTGATTTAGATTTCCTAATTTCCAAAAATTTTTTGAGCACAGTTTTGATTAGACATTTGGTTTTGCCTTTACAAAAATTTGCTTGGTTTGCAAAGAAATGATTCATAAATTTTCTAGTTGGTCTCAATAAAAGACTGGATTAAAGACAGATTAATACGACAAATTACCCTTCCCTAAGAAGGACATAAGCACATTTAAGATTGAGAAAGGACTAAATTTAGTCTGTTACTATTCTTGTATTTTAATTTTCTCATTAAAATAGAGAAAAGAAACTGCATAAAAATCAAGATCAAATGACATGCACACATGAAAAAAACTAACTTCACTTACCACAAATCCAAGAGCAACTAAAGGTTCACGCTCCTTTAAGTGATAAAGGAAGGATCCTCCATATGTATGTCTGTCTAAAGGCCAGCCTACAGTATGTTCCACTCTTCCTGGTTTCCATTTCTTTTCATCAATAGTCCACAACTGAAATGAAGATGACCAAAAAATTACTTCAGATTGCAAAGTAATGGCCTTTTAATAATATAGTAGACAAACACACGTTACATATAGGAGAAAATTAATTTACTGCTATGAGAAATGCAAAAATTTCATGCAGCAAAATACCAGCTGTTAAGTATAGGTTTTTTAGATTACCATTTAAGATTTTCCCAATACCTCTCTTTCTTTAAATGTTGCATACCAGAAAATGTGACTGAGATTCCAGCAGTACACCCAAAATTTTCACTCAACCACAAGATTCCTAATATTAGTGACTTTGACAGATACTTCTGCTACAGAATGCAATGCTTATGTTGACCTTTTTCTTTAAAAACATCTTTTTTTTTCCATATGATTCTATGAATTACCTCGTAAGCTTTTCAAGGTCAGGACAAAGCAATATGCCTGAGTCGATCTAAATATTTTCTGTCAAACAAATTGTCCTGTCTCTGCTGTCTCCTACACAGTTCCAGTGCTCCATTGACCCATGGTGAACTCAGAGAAGCATTTTCATGTTTTCAGGAGTGAGTCCATTTTCTGCTCATTTCACAAAACATCTTTTCACTATGGACGTACGTGCCAGGCACAGTTTAATGACAGAAAAGCAGTTGAGCACCACAAGATCAGCTCAAGCATGGAGGGCATATCTACATTAATGTTCCAGTTCAGATTAAAGAGCACTTTTTTGAGTGGAACTTCTGATTCCTCTCACTTACTGTGCTTTGGTTTGCATCATACAGCAACCATGGAAGGCATGAACTGGATTCATTCCATGTGAAACTCAATTGTAAGACAGCGTCCTCAAAGTCCATCTAAAGCATTCCAGTAATGAAAGGGCTCTCAGTCCCTGGGACTAGATCACAGCCAGTCCAAAGTAAAAATAAACCTACGGTGTGCATAGTACAAATATCAGCTCACCAGCACCAACTATTTCACTTCAGATCCACTCCTACTGGACTGCACCATTTGCTAAAGCAGACACAGTCTCCTCTGGAAGCAAAGGAAATCTACAGGAAAACCCTTCTTTAATGACAACTTCAGTGTTAGAAACTGTAACTAAGATTATGTCTTATATTTACAGAGTGGTTATTCTCTACAGAAGTGTAAACTAATCATTTAACAAATATTTTGTAGCTGTAAGCACATACCTAATAAATAAAGAATATGTTAGAGTCAAAACTCTGAACATATTCTAAAATAATACAGATCTTTTTCATGAGTAATATTTCCTGAGTGCAGAATATTTTAAAAAGGAAACCTAATGCCTACCTCAGTTTTGTATGCCCAATGAAGGGAGGTTTTTTTTTCAAAGAAAACCTCCTCTAGAAGGTGTTTCAGAGACCACAACTCATCATCTGGAATATTTCTCTACTCTCTCTCTTTCATTAATATACAAAAAGCCCATAGAAAGTTTTTCGTCCCCTCCTCACGGAATAAACCCCTTGAAATTAGGCAGCACAAATCCCTCTCTCATTAGTAGAAGTATTGGAAGTCGATTTCACAAATGAACATAATTTGCAAATGCTAACAGAGCAGATTCACAGGTACCTCTAGTTATAACAGACACAAGAGAAGCAGCAGCTGAAATGGAACAGGCATGACATTCACGGAGCATCTGCTCTGATCAGCTTCAGAACAGCAAAGATTCTGAAGTCTGAAAGTGTAACTCAAAATCTTTAATTCTTATGTCTTACACAAACTAGCAAATAGAAGCCACCTTAAAGTCTTACAGTATTTTCCTTAATTGTTAAAATTATGCAAGTGATACCTCTTTCAGTCCAATGCCATAGCTCTGGGGTTGACAGTTCTCCCTTAGATTGTACTTTTTGTACAGCTGTTTAGCTAGATGTCCGTGACAGCCTTCAGCAAAGACTGTGACTTTAGCATGGAGTTCCAAGCCTCTTTCAAAAGTAGCCTGCAAAAGCACAGAATTTCATCAGCAGTTAGGTCTGTGCCACACCAAGCTCACAGCAAGAAAATGAAGAGCAATAAAGTGATTTTACACTTCCTTGGTAACACAGCTCAGAACCTACAAACCATTGAAAATTATGGTTCTACATATGGTTCTTTTCCACCCAGCCATGATGCGCTCCTGGCAAGTCTTGGAAGGGGATTCCAGTAAAGCAGCACTACAGTGCTGAAAATGAGAATCTTTTCCAGATCAGAGGATACTTATATCAAATCTGCTCATTCACATGGTGCAAAGGAACTCTGACAAAGAATCTTTACCTTTTTTTTTTTACACTTTAATTTTTGCGCATGAAGTCACATCACAGTAAGACATTTTGTGTGTGTGTATCCCAACACATGACAGTGACTAAACAGAACTACCATATCTGAAAATTCTGCATCTCCCCTGCTCCCAAAAGGATCCACTGCTTCCAAATAAAGATACTATGACATTACTCCAATCCTGCATATTAAAACATACAGTAAAATTAAACTAAAATAAAATACAATTAAAAAAGAAATTCTCATTAAAAATTCCAACAATGAGACTGAGAATAAGATAAGAGGCACCGGCATACTATGGTATGAATATGCCACCCGCATCTACGAGCACACTAGACAAGAAAACAGATTATATTTGCAATTTTTTTATAAAGAAAAAAGCTTGATTTCAGTCAGAAAGTTTAATGTTGAAAAAGACAAGGAAAACAGTTTTGCATGAAGATCTCCAGCAGTACCCAATTAAACCATCTCAAGGTAAGCCAGCATAGGTGCACAAGAAGCTTACTGCTCTGGTTTTGAATTGTCTCTCAGGTGCAATCTTCTTGTAACTTACAGGCTGTAAGACAAGGCTAGCAAGCAACAATGTACCCTCTAGTTCAGAATTACATTTAAACAGGAGTCACAAGATTTTGCCAAATTTTTGTACTCTTTGAATTTCTGATCAATCTGAACATGAATTAATTTTACAAAATACTAAAGTTACCTCTTGATCTAAAGATTAAAAATATCTAGTGTCCAATTTGAAGTAGATTTATATAAAAAAAATTAACTACAACCTCACACTGTAAATATTAGAAATTAATGAATTTGAAAGATTTCTGTAACGTCACAGTTGCATTTCATAGTTAACAACCTTCTCCAGTATCTACAAAAGAATCAGTACATAACTTTGTACAACGTATTTTTAACACTGTCATTTCTGTTTGGTTGGTGCTGACTGCAGGGTGAAAATCTATTCATTAACCACAGTCTATTTGATTAGGCTCTGTATAAACACATTGAAGATATTCTTGCCTTGGAGGTTATACAAACTACATTTACCTGAACCTTTATGCACTGGAGGTAGTACCATCTGACCTAACTGACAGCTAAAACACTTGAATTGAGTGGTAGTGCAGTAAAAAGAGCTGCAGTAGTGGCACACTCATTATGTACATTAAAGTAGTTGAGACACATTCTCCCAGAACAAATGGGGAGGAAAAAAAAAAAAAAAAAAATCTATGTTTTGAGGATGTTAAAAAATATACTTAAAATCATTCCTTCCCATCTTAAAACAAACCCAAACTCCCAATAAATCTTCATTACCACAGACGCTGCACATGTTCCTTGTGCCACCTTCTGGACAAAACACGCACTGGAAAAGAAGAATGTGTCTGTCCCCTACAGCAAATACACAATATTACACTGGAAAAAACACATGACTCCTCCACTACCTATATTCTCTCAAAACAAGAACAAGTCTTTTCTTCTCATTCCCTGCCTTAAATGGGGAAAAACAGATCACACTTTATGTGAAAGGGAACACGTTTTTGAAACTCTAGGAAACTAGAAAGAAACTTTATAAAAGAAAGTAAATGTCAACAGAAAGCTTTTACTCCTAATTTATGTAGTCAAATAATTCTGTGTGAAAGTTCCCAGTAGCTCTGTGGTGCCACATTCTCCCAACATATCACACAGGGAAATAGCACACTTAGGGCAGGTTCTGGATTCCACTAAAAAAATCCAAAATCCAAGTCTGACACTCAGGGCCGGTAGTCACCTTCTGGATGCAGAAATATGACCAACCAGCATAAAGGTATAAAGATTCAGAGAGTACCTTGCCCCAACAAGGTAGACAGGCTGTCAGCAAGTGCAACTGCAGTTGTAAATATCAAGGAAACCAAACCAGCCAGAAGCACACTCTCTTACATGTTGCTACTTACCAGCTGGACTACAGCTTTCTATTTCACCTTTGGACCTTTTTCCCAGGAGTTCTTGGAATTCTTTTCTTTGTTTCCTGATTTAAAGGTGTTTTGGCATATGTGAAAATATCTCATTCAAGAAAACTTTTCTGAAACGGTTTTTTCTACTAATCTCAGAAGAATCTGACAATGTTCTGAGATCAGAACTTTCACAGGTAATCAATCCAGTTAAATACAGAAAGGGAAGGCAAGTCCTGAATTTTACAACTTGTCTTATGCTGCAGCAAGACTACTGATAGCAGTAGAAGCAGATGTATCACAATTTTCATAATGAGACCCCTAGTTACAGGGAAGATAAATACTTACTTTAGGTGCTCCATCCTTCTGAATGCCTACATCATTAGTTGCTATCCCTTTCACGCTACCATCTTCATGAAAAAGTACCTTTGGAAATATTTAAACAAACAAACAAAAACCATTGTAATGATCTGTAGCTTGAATCTATTAATTAAAAGTTCTAAAGCAGAATTTCTAAGCACTATGACTTTAATGGTCAAACATGAAGGTTATTTATTCATTCACATACTGTATGATCCACTTGCACTTTTCTGGATATAAGGCAGGGAATTTAGACACAGAGACACAGTTTTCACAATACATATCTGTTAAAAGGAATGTTGTACATGTACATATGATCATGACTGCACTGAAGGGGGGTCCAAAGCCACTTTTCATATACACACACTGATATCATTAGTACCTCAGCTGCTGCATAGCCTGGATATATCTCAACACCCAAAGCTTCTGCTTGTTCACCTAGCCAACTCACAAAGTGGCCCAGACGTACTATGTAATTTCCATGATTAACCATCGGAAGTCCTAGGCAGAAAAAGACACACACACATACATAAAACATAGGACACGGAGCAAAATAACTGAAGCTGTATACAGCAGATGTCACATCTACAGTTACTATACTCAAGGTAATGTCCTGTGTTATCATAGCCATACACAGAGTGTATCCCTGTAACCCATTACATTCTACAAACACTTGCTGCACTACACTGAATTAAACTTTTTTTGATTCATGGAAAAGTTGAAAAAGACACAGAGGAAGTTGACTCTCTTCTCCCTCACTAAACTTTACCTGGAAGAATTGGCACTGGAATTCTAGACGTCTCTGTTAAAATTCCAAACTTGTCTTCAGTTACAGGGGTATTAAGTGGAGCCTACAAAAGATAAAACAGGAGTAATAGAGAGTTTTGTTTTCCTAGCCAATCCAACAGAAACAACAAAATCAAATAAACAGGCAGTCAAGTACAGGTTTAGTATAGCACTTCTCTAGGAAGGTATCACAAGAGACAAGATAAAGTACTTTATGAGGCAGTCATCAGGCAAGAATCAACACAACTACTGAGGTTAAAAAAATAAAATATGGCCTTGCAAATAACATCTATTGTACATAGGCTTGTACTACATCAATATTCTAGACCTTTCTAAAGAGGGCAGCTCAACTTGCGTATTTATCACAGTAAGGCAAATCAAAGAGCTGATGCTTGACTTCTTGCAGCTCTCAGGTGACAGCAGGCAGCTGGCTGTTCTGGGAGAGATGGCAGCTCATTTCCTGGTATCCTCCCTCCTAAAATCATCTCAGGCCTTCGTTACACCACTGAAGTCAGTGTACTCTGTGCCATTTCCATGAAGAGCTACTGTGCAGAATTAACAAGTCTGTCAGCGGTAAGGACCAACCATCTTCCTGCTCGTGCACAGGAGCTGGATTCTGCACAAAGGCAGCAAGTGCAGGACACCCCAGGCTGCACCAGACACATTGTGTATATGCAGTAAGACTGCTACAGAGAAGAGCAAAGGCCACAGCATATCTGTATAGACAAAAAACTTTTAGCATTGTCAAACTACAGGAAACAGACTAAAAAGAAGGTACCCGGTTTTGTTTTGTTTCATCAATGTATTTTAAAATGGTACTAATTACTAATGGTACCAAGTACTAACTGATACCAGAATGAGTCAACAGATGAAGTTCATTACTAGTAATTAGTAATTAACTTCAGTGTTGATATGCTCATACATACCCCTCGTTCTTTCCAGTCTGGGAAGAGCTCTTCTAAGGACCTTGGCTCGAGACAAGCACCAGACAACGTATGTGCACCAATCTGAGAAGCCTTTTCCACCAGACAAACACGTACTTCTTTGCTGTGCTCAGCAGCCAACTGTTTGAGGCGAATGGCTGCAGAAAGGCCTGCAGGGCCTGCTCCAACAATGACAACATCAGCTTCCTCTGCAAATCTTTCCATGTTTACTCCTTCAATAGAAAAAAATTATATTAATATAACCCAATCTCCAGTTTCTTCCAATCTCTCATGAAACCTAAACCCTCATGGCAAGAACAACTGAAGAAACCAAGCAGATACATACTGAACAGAACTAAATCTTGTTGTGATAATCAGTAAACCAAAAGCTGCTTGTATATTTTCATTATGAAAACAAACATAAAGTTTAATCTGATGCTATTTTATAGTGCTAAAGACACTCACTGTGAGACAGCAACCAAAAACTTAATTTGAAGTATCAGTACTATATTTAAGCATACAGAATTTCCATAAAAAGAAAAAACCAGCAACACATTGTAGTGTCTTTACAACTCAGCAGCAGCAGCAGCAATAATAATAATAATAATAATAACAACAACAACAACAACAATAAGCAGCTTTTAAAGAATGCAATGTTTCACTTACCTTCCCACCGTTTGTCTTTATCCCGAGGATGAATTGTGTAATGGGTAGTTATGCGAGGCACAGAGGCAGTAGAGGCACATCTTGAGACACGCAGTGATAGAAGGCAATCTTTCTTTATCAACTTCAGAGCATGAAAGCATTGATGTGCTGCAAAAACAAGAAACAACTTTGTCAAATCAGTTGCTCCCCAAATTTTTCAAAATTTCAGAGATGCAAGTGGGACAACAAATATGACAGCTTCCCCCTCCCAAAGACTACCAGGTGATGTGAAGATGAGGAACCATAAACACAGATTATTAAATCTTCAAGTTAGGAGGATGCTGTGTAATTTTTTTATCAGGAAAAAAAAAATACAGAAGCTTCCCCTTTAAGCATTCTTCACTCAGTACACAGGCCAGCCATGCACAGCTGATATAAAATAACATGTATGTACACAGGTGAAACACATTTAAGTTCTGATTTAATTTTGAACTTCAAAAGGCTTATTTCAGACTTCATTAAAAATGACCAAACAGCTGTAGAAACAGGACATGCAAGTTCAACTCTTCTGACATCTCAGCACATGTTGAGACACACAGTTTGGGCTACTAATACAAGACAGTTCATCTAAAGTAGATGCCATGGTCTACAATAAAACCACAGACTTAAACCCAAGTGTGTTTAGCCAAAGCTAAGAACAGTAGAGACAGGTAACCTTTACCTTTGCTGCAGATACAGTAATTGCTGTGAGAACAAATTAGAATTTCTTTGTAAGAAAATGGACCAAAATAAAGTTTCAAATTACCAAACCAGGACTCTCTTCAGAGGGCTATTACACGTCATATTTTCCTCTTTCAGGAAAAAAAATAAAAAAGGAAGTGTGTGATTTGTAGTAAAAAATCCTAGTATGGTTAGTATGAAAACTAGCTATAGTTAAAAGGTCTGTGAACTAATGCACCTTGACTAACAACTTACTTCCTTAAAGAATTCTCTATTTTCAGGGATGAAGAAGAATAATACCATATTTAAAGTGGTGTATTTCTGTGAAACTACATAAGTAAAATCACCAACATGCCATGACTGAAATGTTTAGTTGAGAATGGCAATTGGCAAGGCCAGCACAAGCGTCCCGTGTAATAACCCTGCCCAGCGACAGTTAGGATAGAGCTCTCTATATGCAAGGTAGCAAGTATTATCCATATTGGCTCCTTGAGGGGAATTCTGTACCTAACCAACGTAATATAAAAACCACAGCGTATTAAAAAAAATCAATTATTTCGGACATATGCAAAAGAAGCAAAACTCTGCTCAGAACACATTTGACAATAACAAAGGGGGTGCAAACGCTGGACGGGCAGATTCTTCCCCAGCAAGCTCACTGAGCCTGTGCCATGCCGCTACTGAGAGTTCACGGACCCGGAACGCGATGGGAAACGCCGGCACAAGCCAGGCGATCCCCAAGGAAAAACTCTGGTCTTTGGCAGCTCTTGAGTAACAGCGGCGGGGATGCTGTCTCCACAACTACGTCCCGAGTAAGGGTGCTCGTTCCACTCCTTTATTTTACCCTTTAAAACAGGTAACACCTACTGTCGCACAAAAAACCCGCCCATCTTCTTAGGCACCCCGTTAGAGGTGAATAAAGCCCGTCAATATCACTGCGGGCAGCCCTGTCCTCCCTCCTTCGGGCGCACATAGGCCCCGGGCAGAGCAGCGACGCGGTCCCCGCCCGCCGGCCCCGCGTCCGCCCGGACACCGGCGCGACCCAGCCGCGACCTTTGCTCTCCCTCGGCGCCGCGCCAGCCACCGGCCCCACC